>ML742319.1:0-32374 GCA_009193465.1 Aspergillus avenaceus
GAGGCAGGTCACAATTTGCGCAAATTCAAACCCATAATATGAAAGAGCCGAATCAACCCTCTCAAGAGACACTCCTCCCCGTTGACATCTTCGTGCCCCCAAATATAGATCATACTCGATTATTTGCAGGGGAATCCTACTCCTATTATTCAAGATGCCCGCCTGAAATTGCAGCCTGTAACGCAAACCTAAATCACCCTCAAACCAACAACATTGCCACAAAAGCTTCCAACTCCACGATTCCTGAATCGCATAACTATCTAGTACTGGGGGTCGATGAGGCTGGTCGTGGACCGGTCTTAGGTCCTATGGTATACAGTGCCTTCTATCTCCCACATGAGCTTCACCACTCCCTGCTTTCACGCGATTATAGCTTCGATGATAGCAAGGTCCTCACACCGGCACTGCGGGCAAATTTGATGCGGTTGCTGTCTACCCCCGGAACCCCTTTGTTTGAATCATGTGGATGGGCGACGAAACTCTTGTCTGCGAAAGATATATCATCGGGCATGATGCGGCCTGGAGCTGGGAATTATAACCTGAACGCGCAAGCGATGGATGCCACCGTGGAATTAATCCGGGGAATCGTCGAGGATCGGAAGATGAACGTTAGAGAGGTATATATCGATACGATCGGAAATCCGACTACCTACCAACAAAAGCTGGAGCGCATTTTCCCGTCACTGAAGATCACGGTAGCCAAGAAAGCCGACTCGTTATATCCTTGTGTTAGTGCCGCGAGTGTAGCTGCCAAAGTAACTCGAGATGTCGCATTGGAGCTTTGCCATAGAGACTTACTTAACACCCAATGGTTTGGTGCTCAACAATTAGCTGCCAATGGAAACTGGGGCAGCGGTTATCCCTCAGATTCAAAGTGTGTTGGATGGTTACGGACCAACATGGATCCGATATTTGGGTGGGGCAATGAATGCCGATTTAGCTGGGGTACCTCGAAAGAAATGCTAGAGATGAAAGGGGGCGTAAGGGTTGATTGGCCATCAGAGGAAGAGAATACCCAACTTCGGGAATTTCTTTTAACATCGACCTATACTAAACAGTCTGATCAGCAGTTACAGGCTTGGTTTGGGCAGAAAACAGCAGAGGTACTCTAAAAAGACAAGAGCATACCGACAATTTGATGAAAAGGATTACTTAATGATACCCTAGAATGTGAATGATCTTAAATTATCTACAGATGTAACATCAAACCTAAAACAGCAACTTGATAAAAGGTGTGATTTTTACCAGGGTATCTATAGATAAGGGTCGCTTCCTCAGCGTCAGCTTCTTTGGGCAATGACAAAGGGTTCAGGAATGAACCAACACCAGACCATGGCGCAATATTTCATAAAGTCGCCGTTGCGAAATAATAATTATCCCAGAGGTATTCATAGTCCTCAATAACACTGGCTACCAAGTCAAGTAAGGGCTTGTTCCTCATTGTCTGGGTGGCACCCCTCAGCCAAGACCTATCGATGATCAGCATGCTTTTCTTGATTGAAAGTGGAAAGAGATACCCATACTTGGTTACGTTCTCGTAGAACGCGCCTCTCATTAGCCACCAACCCATACTCCACCGCCTTTTCTTCAACTCTTCACGTTCAAGGCCCGTCAGTCCTCGAAGGCCGCCAGCGAGACGTTCACGGAAATCAACTTTAGCCAATTGTCGACAGCCGTATTCCATGCCACAGCCGATTAGCCAAGGCCTCCAGCTCATTTTACCCCCATGCCACTTTTGCATTGCAAGCGCATAGACAACTGGCCGGAGAATGTACAAGATCTCTGCTAATTGACCTTGACCAGTAGCCCGATGCAAAAGCGCTTTGGGCGGTTTGATATCATCAGCCGTGAGAACCTTTGATATCAGATAACCAGAGATATCATTCACATTTGGGAGAGAAGGCAGCGATAGACCGGTACGAGGCATAGACCAGCTTAGCCCAAAGGGTCGTTCGTTGACGGGTGTCTGCATCCCATTCCAATCACTTTCCCCTTCTTCCGTGGATCTCGGGTCAACGTCGCGTTCTGGTAACGGGGGACTAACCAGGGGTCGAAAGTCCGTAAGACGTAATAAAAACAGGCGGCAAATAGCTTTAATAAGTTCGATTAGCACGACGACCCGCCAGCGAGCCCTTTGGCCTCGACGTCGCGCAATCATCTCCCAAAGGAGCTCTGTATACTGAACCATTTGCAGAGTAATGGCGACCTTATGATATAAAGAAGAATGCGCAGTCCAATATTTGGTATACCGTGAATGTGGAGTGGGCGTAGGCCGGGGTATAGATGAGGGGAGCCTAGAAATGACCCGAGATACGAGCGAATCATGGTACATGGATAGGAGCTGAACGCAGGAATGCACTGTATGGCACAATGGTTTAGCGGGGGGTTGGGATAACTTTGAGCCTGGAATATCAACATACCACATTCTGATGAAATCTCCGAATCTCTATATCGGCCTGTGGCAGTAAAAGGATATCAGTTTTCCGAGCTCATATATATGCACGAGCAAGTCGATGTCAAACCTGGAATAATATAAGTCAAAGACCTCATTGCAGATTCTACCTGACCGATGGAGCTAGCGTTCTTGGTCACGAAATCCTCGTATAAAGGTAACCATTTGGAAGGTCGCAGAAGCATTGAGGGAACTGATCCCTTGGAGTTCCTAATCGATTCCATCACTTGATACAGATCTACCACAGGCTATAAAAAAAAAGGGGGGGATTGTGTGTGTGGGGGGAAGAGAAGGTGTTTCAGGCAATGTTTTAAGAGATCTAAATATCAGTGGAACGCAGTGTACCATGGATAGAGGGATGTATGTATTCATATATCGGGGAAGCGCCACGGACGGATCTGGTAATACATCTCTGGCACGTGTTCCGCGCAAGGTGTAATGAAAAGTAGACTACCTGGTACTTAAGGTACTAACAAGGTTGTACCTCCTTTAGGACCTAAGACTTCAGACCGCCCGAGCCCGAGAGATCCACCATACAAATTTGCGCCTACGGTTGGACGAGCGGTCTGCCTCAATGAAGGGGTGACCTCGGTAGGCTTGACACCCCCACTGCTGTACTTACTACTGGGTACTCCCGTCCATAGATAGATAGCACTCCCGTAGATAGTAAAAGTGCCGAGGTTTTCTTGCGTACTCTGTACATTATCAAGTACCCACATAAAACCCGGGTTAAACCATCTTCGTCTCTTCCTTTCAGGGTTTTTGCGTCACATTGCTTGCTTTCGAACATGTACAGTACATACTTTGGTTGGCCACACGAACTAAAATGCTCATTCATCCGCGAACTTCCAAAGTCCCCCAGGGCGCATTGCGTCCCTGTATCGTTCTTCCACCTTCTCTTTTTCGAATCTTTTCGCTTCCTCACGGTCATGCTCTAGTTCTTGTGTGTCGGGCATATCTGTGCGCCAAAAACCTGGGGGTGTACCCGGACGTTGGTGCTGATTTTTGTGTTTGCCATAACGATTAGCCAAGTGCCTTGCTCTCGCCTCATCAAGAAAACCCTGGCGCTCTGATTCCTCTAACTTATCGGACAGTTGATCCCCCCCCATATATTCTTCCAACAATCTCTTATCTTCTTCCTGGCAAGGAATTGTGGGGTCTGTTCGTAGACCACCGATGCGCGCCATTGCCTTGAACTTTCCTCCACAGCATTCTGGGCGTGTGCACCCCTTGATGCAATTGCGCTCATGCTTATTACGGACGACTGTACCAAATGCGTAATCCAGCCCGTCGTTATGGTTTGAGTTTATCTTAAAATGGTCTAGTCCGAGTCGTTGCAGTGGCCAGGCTCTGTAAGGCTCACCACCTGACTGGACTTTTGGGAGATTACATCCAATCTCTCTGCGAACGGACGTGCCGGCCAGCTTCTCCTGCTTAACCGACTGCCTGTTCGTGTCTAGGGGGTCTGATGATTTTGGTAGTCTGATAGACATTCCAGTGCAATCCTTTAATGATGATTGTTGCCATGTCCCGGGTGTCTGGCATCTACGCCTGTGGAACCCATCGGGAGATTCAGGGCTCCTCTGTGATTGTAACAGCCGCTTAGAGGGTAAGGGCCCCTCTAGCAAACCTTGCAGCCGCCGCTGGGCTGAAGAAGCCGCGCTATCCGAAACACCTAGCAAACCTTTTACTTCGGTATTCTCCGGTGCCCTACAGGAGATTTGGTCACCATCCTCAGCTATCGAAGATACAGCATGGCTAGTAATATTCACAGGTGATCTCCTGGTCTTATTTTCTGTGCATGGGCGAAAACCATGTACAGTCATAGCGTCATCTTCAACGGTCTGAAAAGACATAGATCGGTCCGGAGTCTTTTGAGATACTTGACCCATATTTGGTGGTGACTCGGCTGTTGCAAAACTTGCTTGGCAATGTCGATATAAGTTACATGCCGATTTCTTTGTCGCTGTCTCAGCAGAAATATCGATGCTATTTGATTTCCGAACACCAACTGATCCACAATATTGAGGACAGCTTCGCATTGGGCTAGAGGGCAAGCTTTCGCTCTTAGCGGTGACAAATTGTTTCGATCCTTCGTATTCGCTATGGTAACCCGAGACCGGAAGTCTGGACAATGACGTCCGCTTTCTTTTCAATGCTCGTGAGCTCGACGCGATATAAATATCAGCTTCGTTCTTCGGGGAAGGACATGACTGTACTGAAGAAGTTTGCATATTTTCGCCATGCGGAGACTGCCCAGAGCACAGCTCTGATAATTTGTTCTCAACATTAACACTGGCATTACATGAAAGCTCTGGTATAGTCAAACCGTGGGGATCGACTTTAACCGATTTTGCGATTCCATGATTCACCGGTTGTATTGTGACAGGAGCAGGATTTGGTTGTGTCTGCAGCAAGGGATCATGGCTCTCATCCTCGGTATAACCAACCCTTTGATATGTGACGATGGCACCATCCAACACTAGCGTAAATTTATCGCATTCGAAACATTTACTCCAGTGCCCCAGTTTCCTTTTATGTCGCTTTATTTGCTTTTTTAATCCTTCAAGAGCCTTTGCTAGAGTTTGAGCGTCTCCGTACAAAGCAGAGTACTTTTGCTGGATGGCTTCCACCTCCCTTGTGTTGTATCGCTGGCTGCAAAGCTCATCACGATTACTGGTTTTCAAGACATTTTGCGGTGCATATACCCTCTCTAACTGTAATTCAGCTATGGAGGCTCCATCATCGGATTTATTATCACCCTGATGTAAATCCTCCTTCTGGAGCGTAATTTCACCCCTCAATTGTTCAACTTCAGCTATGGCATTTTTGCACGCTTCCTCAGCAACTCTAACTCTCTCTTTTGCAATTGTGATTTCTGTGTCACGTAAGACAAGCATATCATTCAAATCCTTGTAAGCATTATTAAACGAATCTTCAAATGTTTGGGCCACGGTGGCATGCAGATGCTTTAGAACATCCATGAGTGGCTTTAGAAGTAGTCCTTATAGGGGTGTGTTTTTGTTGATAAGAATATTGAAAAAAAAAAAAAAAAAAAAAAAAAAAAAAAAAAAAAAAAAAAAAAAAAAAAAAAAAAAAAAAAAAGGTCAAGGGCGTGTTTTGATACCTTACATCATACCCGTGACCCGTGACTTGCTATTAATAGGCTGCCTCGGCCTGGACTTAGATAAGCATCTCGATATCCCATTTGTGCAAATGTCTTATCGATAACATCCCTCGCTCGTACTTCCACTTTAAACATCTCCATGTCACAGCAATATGTCAAAACGATGTAATGATGGCGATTTGCTGGCGCCTTATATAAAGCGCTCCCGTATACATAAGGCTGAGAGTAGCAACTGCCTCTCTTCCCTAAGCGATGAATTATTGCTACATATACTGTCTTTCCTGCCTATTTCCTCTCTGCTTCTCTTCCAGAGGTATTCATTTTCAACAGAAAGGCCTCGCCCAATGGATAGCTGACACTCTCGGTTTCCAGTGTGTCCCGTCGCTTTCATTCTCTAGCCGGTGATTCGGAGCTATGGAAAAGAAAATATTATTCCCAATGGGTGAGACCCCGAGCGCGTCGTTTAGCAAGTTCGAAACACTCGTTTCTTCCACTTTCAAATGTTGGATATTCGCCTAGGGTGTCAAAATGGCTTGGCCACAGTCACTTGACGAAAGAAGGCAAATCAACGGACTGGCAAAAGCAATATCGACTCAGATACAATTGGTCCAAGGGGATCTGCCGTGCGACCACGGCCGAGTTACCTGAATCACTGCAACCTCCAACACTAGTAAAATTTTGTGCTAGATTTGTCATTACCGTGGACCATGACCATGGGCTTAGAGTCTGGGATGCGGGCAACCCAATAGTTTGCCTAGCAAAGACACCTCTCATCCACTCTAAAGCTCGCACTTTCGCTGTGCCCACATCATTAGCAGCAAGCTATCGTCCATCACAAGATGCAGTGATAATTTCTGTGGGGTTCAAAAACAGTCATTTCAGTGTATACTCCATGGAAACGGAGACTCCGTGCTTGACATTATGTTTCTCTCATTGTGGGCCCGCTGTCGGTGCAATTACAACAATAGCTTCATCTTACCCTTATATCGTAACACTGTCCTGTCGCAATGTCTTATCATTGTATAGACTTCCAACAGTGAAAGATATCGAAGTCCGAGGTCAAGATGATCTACTAGAAGAGGCGAGCCTCCTTACGTCTCTCCAATCTAATAACATAACAGCACCCATGACCTTGTCTGTTCGGAATGCAGGTTCAGATATAATATCTTCCATCGTGTACAGCTTTTATCATATGGGCTGTGGTTGGTCAATCGGAATTCAAGAAGTGCATTTTAATGAGCGCAACCAACAAATAAGCTCGCGCTCTACGACCACGGCGGACTGTCAGTTCGGTGTTGTATCCTCACGCCCTTTTAATCAGACAACGACTCGACAACAATCTTCCTTGAATGACTATTTACATAGGAGAGAACCGTCGATTTTACATCGAGAACCGCCAACATCAGTCTCCTATTCACATCCATATCTCCTATCTTCTCATACAGACAATACTTTGACTATGCATCTTGTTGTCTCCACAGCGTCAAGTCTTTATATCAAAGGTGGTCAAAGACTTTGGGGCCATACATCGTCGGTCTCGGCCGTACAAGTTAGCGACCGTGGTAAAGCAGTCTCGGTCAGTAGTGGTGGTGGTGGTGGTGATGATGATGATGATGATGTGCGAATATGGGAACTTGAAAATTTAATTTCTTCATTTGGGACTCAGAAGACATTCGGAGAAAAGGGAGTCCAGATTATACCCGATAGCAAGCAAGGTCTAAAACATGAAGACATGGATGTTTTATCGGGAGTTCCTCGGCGCGAACCCACTAAAGATCGATCCTCTTCAAGAAATAAAGCCTATGGACTCGCTCGAAAGCACAACTTGATAGGGTTTAATGACGAACGTGTGCTTTTTCTTCGAGAGACAGATATGGGGAAACAGTTACTTAAATTTTACGACTTCACATGAAGCTAACAGGTGTTGTGCACATACAAAACTTTCGCCTGAGCGCGTCTTTTCAAATCCTTTGGAGCGAGGGCTGCTTGGTTTGGCCACATAGAAACTTGAACTTGTTTCAAAGCGAGAGTTTTTTTTTTTTTTTTTTTTTTTTTTTTTTCCGTGTGATATCCCACCGTGTTTCATGGCCTTTGAAGATATTGAACTTACCGAATGACTCGGCTTATGGTACAACAGCTAGTAGAGCCGGAATTTTCTCGTGCCAGTGACTCCGGCAGTTCTAGTTACACACGTCTCCTAATGAACCCAACTTAAGAACCACCTAGAGGCACCACTAAAGGCTAGTAAATGCTGCTTCCTAGACAGTCTTTGGCCAATATATTGGTCGTTGGAATCAGCTCGCAATGGTCCAAATTGCTGATTGATGGGCTGCTACGGATGTACTCGGAATTACGAAAAGCCCACTGCACATAGTACTTGGGCGAGTCTATATATTAAATGGTTTATTGTCTTTTTGGTCTTTTTGGTCTTTTTTTTTTCCCTTACATCCCTAGCAGAATTTGCATCATATTATCCCAGAAACTGGGATAAGGGGAGAGAAAGAGAAGAGAAAAGAGAAAGAAAGAAAGAAAATGCTAGGAGTATATTGTTTTAGAGAAACGAAAATGGAAAGGAAGGGAAGGGTTGAAAGAAATGCTACCATTGAGAAGAAGGAAGGACCCTCTATCTTCGCAATGATCAAAAGAACGAAGGAGGGGGAATGGTGAAGCAAATCAAACCAAAATAAATAAATAAATAAATAAATAAACCAAGTTAACAGACTGAAAGACAGACAAGATTGCAGAGC
The DNA here is from genome assembly GCA_009193465.1 of Aspergillus avenaceus. Taxonomy (NCBI): domain Eukaryota; kingdom Fungi; phylum Ascomycota; class Eurotiomycetes; order Eurotiales; family Aspergillaceae; genus Aspergillus; species Aspergillus avenaceus. Next base: position 8,327 of record ML742319.1, read on the forward strand.
ATCTGCCTACTCCGTAAATCAGGAAGGGAAGAAGAACAAGGTAAAAAAAAAAAGGAAAAGAAAGTACTCTGCAGGAACCCCACTGGAAGCGAATTTTAATTTGGCTGATCAAATTCAATTTTATGGCAGATGTTCCCCGCGCACCGCCTTGCGCATATGTCTATTTTATTGTCGGCATTAATTTTCACGTCAATTGATTAATTGTCACCACCCATTAGAATTACTTGTGTTTTTTTGATCAAACTGCTCTTAGTTTCTCAAAAGTTTTTGATATATTCAGGCTTATTTCTCTCATTTATTCTCTCAAATCTCCATTACAACTTACCAACATGAGTTTCCAAACTGGAGGTCGTGGATGCTTCAACTGTGAGTCTTCAACTGGGATTCCTTAACCATCATTGCAATTTTGATATTTAGATCTGTGACTCGTTTACATTACTTTTGCGTTACATATCTCATGTCTTTACAATTTGCTTAATTGGCTATGATCCGCCTCAAAGAAGAATGAATGGAACACACACAAGAAAAAAAAATTTTTTTTTGCTGTATTTGTGTGAAAGTGCATCATATTGGTGCCTAGTTCTTCAGGCTATGAAATGCAAGACTAACACTTTCTGTTCCACAGGCGGCGAGTCTTCTCACCAGGTAATATTCATCCAGTCTGTCATTCCGAAGAGTATCCCCTGCCTACTTCTTCGCATGGTTTCAATCAAGACAAAATCTCATATTCTTGAACACAGGCTCGTGACTGTCCCAAGAAGGGTACCCCTACTTGGTATATTATATCCTTCTATTTGCTCTAGGCTATGTTGAATGATACTAATCGAATTTTCTTCCCCAGCTATAACTGTGGTGGTATGCTTTTCTCTACTTTTGGTCCTGTTGTTTGATTTTACGATTTTAGCATGGCCCTTGTCCATACCTAAATCGATTGTCGTTCGATTTATATGACTTGATCTAATCAACTGAAAACATCATACAGGACAGGGACATGTCAGTAAGTGAACCTCATTACACATACTTAATATACACATATGGCAGATTATCTAACGGTCCGTCTTTTTTTTTTTAGGCCGTGAGTGCACTGTAGCTCCCAAGGAAAAGTCCTGCTACCGTTGCAACGGTGTTGGTCATATCTCACGTGAATGTCCACAAGCAGCCACTGCCTCGGGTGAAGGCTACAGCGGTGCTGCTGGTGGTCAAGAATGCTACAAATGTGGTCGAGTCGGTCACATTGCACGTACCTGCCCTCAGGGTGGCAGCTATGGTGGTGGATTCGGTGGCCGTCAACAGACCTGCTATTCATGCGGTGGATTCGGCCACATGGCTCGTGACTGCACCCACGGCCAGAAATGCTACAACTGTAAGTTTTCGTCACCTAGCAGTGTGCCATAAGGGACTGCATGGATGTGGTTCATTTGTATGTTGACATCAATGATTTTAGGTGGGGAGGTCGGACACGTTTCCAGGGATTGCCCTACTGAAGCGAAGGGTGAGAGGGTTTGCTATAACTGCAAGCAACCCGGCCACGTCCAGGCTGCCTGTCCTAACTAGTTTGGCGTCCGCTATGGGTAATTTGTCCTCTTCATCGCGCTAGTATATACGCGAGACCAGGGCTTGTGTTCTCCTGGATCGAAGCCGTGTTCTTCGTAACCGTTCATGAATTACCCTTGCCGAGTTTTCGTATAGCCAATTTGCGGTTGGGCTTACGATCCTGGTCTTGTTGACTTTTGCCCCTCTGATGGCCATTTCTCGTCAACCTTGACGTGTCATGAAACGTCGTTCAAAAGTATTTTTCTTCTGTCCCGGAGCATGGACAGAAATGCTGCTTTTATAGTAACATAATGATCTGGGTTAGGGACTGATGGACGTGAATGATCTTAAATTATTCTTAGTCTTATTATCTCTTGTGTGTGTGTGTGTGTGTGTGTGTGTGTGTGTGTGTGTGTGTGTGATATGGATGATCAAAAAAAATTTTCATAGAAATTACATACATGCTTGAATCCAAACCATTTAAACCCCTTCATAGTATTTTCTTGTCTCGAACTGGACCAGGACTATAGTCTCTTCCACTGATATAAGGAAACAACTCATAGGAAAAAAGTTGCGTCTTTAGTTCAAGAATGTGTATACTTTCAACTACACTAAGATTAGAAAAGCTCCTATTTAATTCTTTTAGTCATGCAGATTTTATTGTTTTCTTTTTCACTGTAGTATATACATACAAATCAGTCATAGATTCTTGATACCTAGGAACTACAGCTGCACATCATAGCCCGCTTGTATCGAGGAACATCTCCACAAAAGCGCTCTTCTTCTTCTCGACACAAACCCCATTCAGTATTAAATGGATTCAACGCCATGTGCATTACACGTCCCAGAATCTCTTGATCTCCACGTAACTCTACTCGTTCAATGACTTCGTCAAGAACCCACCCGCGGGGCAAAAACTAGTGGAACAAACAATGTCAGAAGAAAGGACTAGGCACCGATTCAGGGACACCAAGACTCACATTCGGATTCACTTTCTTCATAGCCACCTGCCTTTCCAAATCATTACTCGGGCCCCAGTCCTCGAGGATACGTGTTCTCCAATTCCCAAGCCATCTCCCAATGCGTTCCTTCGCGGAATTTTCCGTATAACCAATGCCACCAAAGCCTTCGCTATGGAAGAATATTGATGCAACTTCTTCACACTTCGCTTTGGTCTCAAGGTCGGCAAGTGGTACGCTAGAGAGTCGCCTGAAAAAGTGGTTAAAATCGAGCTCCAAAGCCTCCAAGGTGTCAAGAATTTCTGAAAAGAGGTCATTGAAATCCGACACCTTCTGCGTCTTTAGGCCTAGTCTTCTACCCATCAGTCGCTTGTATTCGTTTAAGAATACGGCCCGGAATTCCTTGCCCGTCCTGTCAATAACGCCTTCTGCACGTTTGATGACGACGGGAGCAGCATGCTCCGCCATTCCCTCTCTCACGAATCGCTCTTCGTCAACTTGGTCTCCTGCCCCAATAAGCTCTCCTAAGGACTCTCCTAATCTGACTAGGTTCCACCAAATGATAGTCGGCTGGTTTTTATAGGAGTATCTTAGCAGATGGTCATCGTGATTTGGTGTGTAGTGTGGATCAAAGTTATCCATGAAAGCAAATGGGCCATAATCAAGCGATAAACCATATATCGAGGTATTGTCGGTATTCAAGACACCGTTCACAAAACCGTATGATTGCCAGGCTGCTACAGTTTTCGCGTTCCGTCGTGCAATTTCCCTGTACAGTCGTGCAAACCGGTTTTCTTCAAAACCTTGGTTGCCTTGGATTTCGTTCCATGGGACGCCTCTTTCTGGGTGATCTATAGAACTCATAGATTGGTCTTCGCTCAATGACATCGCAGCAGGCAACGCACCCCAGCCGCGGAAAACTTCTTCAGCTACGAAAGTCGCTAGTTTTCTGATCATATCTCTGTCACCACGGGCACGGAGGAGATCGAATGTCCCTATCCTCAACCAAGATTCTGCAAACCGAGCCACTATAGCCCCAGGTTCAATACGCTCGCGCAAAACCTTAGACTTTGGGAGCAAAGTAAGTGACAGAGCTCGGGTTGTTGGTACACCAAGTGCAGATAGTGCTATGGTAATAATCAGCAAACAGTATAGCAGCATTGCGCACTTATTGAGCTGGTACCTTCAGACACGATGAATTCACGGATGCTAGACCGAAGAACTGCCTTTCCATCTGCAAATCGTGAGTATGGGGTCCTTCCGGCTCCCTTAAGTTGCAACTCGAATCGCATATTAGTCTTCAGATTAGTGCTTTCAAAAAGACTAATTGCACGCTAGTTGTGTCAGCCTAATACTGCAAGTAATTCTCTTGGTACAATACTGACTCCATCGCCAAGTTGTCCAGCCCATGAGCCGCTAAAGAATGTTAGCTCGTCTTCTTCTTCAAGGTACGGTTATGGACAACATACAATTGCCAACCTACAGATAGTTAACAAGATTGTTTGACAAACATCGGGTGAAAATGATTTAGAGTACCTCCATAGCACTGTGCCCATGGGTATATCCCCCCATTCTCCTCATCCCAGAAGAAGCTTTTGCCTGATACCAAATCTTTGAACTGGGACTCAGATTCTTGTCCAGGTTTCAGCCCTAGGTCTTTCATGGCTTTTGGGCTCACTCCTAGGAGGATAGCCTCTTCGATAAGCTCAGGACGAACATATGTATACAGTGCACCTTTCACCAGGCGAGGCCCGAGGGCCTCTCTTGGGGCGTTGTGGGAAGATTCCGGTGTCTCAAAGGCGGGGTCCGGGGGAAGTTTAACTGTGAAGATATTGGATTTTGGCAGTTCCCTTAGCGAAACCCCATCTGCAAAGCCTGTAGATGTTGAAAATTGGGTAGCCATTAAACCCAACCGAGCTCGAATGGCGTGTGATTGGTGTAGCGTAGCGCGTAGAGACATATAAATACCGGAGCTTTGGAAGATAGACGTAGTGCTGAGAATGATCGAGGTTTTCCACTAGCTAGCTAAGTTAGAAAAAGCAAAGATAAAGATGAGGTAGACTTGAAGGGTTTACTCTGTAGGGCGAAAGCGGTACAATGGGTGTGACATCATCCCCCACGGACGGTTTCCTCATTTATAATAAACCTTTAAGTGATTCAACCCCTGACCAACGACTATATACGATGGCATCATTTCTCAAATATCCCTAACCTGTACATCTATAGAATGAGTATATCTATATTATATATGACCCATTCGGATAAAAGTATAAACTTACAAGCAAGGTTGCGTCTACACGGTATCATATCATATGCGCACTTTGCCTCTTCATTGGTCATGTAGTGTACAATATGGAAGTACATAGAGAAACCTATTAAGGTACAAGTAATTATTGAAATTACTACCGAATCAAAGTGTAGGCGAAGGTATGGTATGAAAATTCGACATGTATGTATGTATAGTATTAGTACTACCCAGACAAGTATTATTGCCAAGCGTCTCCGCTTCGCCCCCAGTCCCCAATAGCTTTCTTTACTCTCCAGAACATCATCTTTGAAAGAAGTATCCTCTTTCCCTTTCCATTCTTCTGTTTTGATTGTAACCACCGTCACTCATTATCTTCAACTTCCCTAATTTTGTTCGACCCTTGTTCGATCTTACTTCATTTATGTACCTTCATTCTGTTTGACCACTTACTTTACATCAATACCTGGCGAATGACCGCCCATATGGCCTGGACTTTACAACATTAGCTTTTCCTGGCATCTACTGCCTGCCCTTCGCCCATCTTACACCCCCTTCCCCCCGGTGCGCACCGGGGACTCAGTCACTGCTTATTTGTTCGGCAGGGACATGTTTACTGTATACGTATAAAATCATACCGCGGACTCGGATCATTGATTTCCCCTTCCTAGACTGTGACTGACACCAAGACGATTTTGGGAAGCGTTGGCACACAATTGAAAAAAAAAAAAAAAAAGAAAAGAAAAGAAAAGAAAAACAAGGTTTATCGGACCGGTGTAATCTCAGGTGCCTGCGCCTATTCAATCGGTAACAGGCTCTGGAGTGTGGGGGCTTGGTTCTTCACGAGGAGTCGGATCTGTAATGTCCTTGTCTACTAGCCCTTTTCGCAGGAAGCTATATTACAACAGAATCTCATGAAATCGGCATCCCTCCTTACCCAAAAATTCCGGAATTGAATAGAAGAAAGGGAGACCACGAGCACTCAAGCATCTGAATGTCGCAATATTACGCCACGGTTGCTAGTCATACAGTTGACAATTCCTCAACGGAGTGCAATGTCGGAGAACCGGCCCTATCGCACCACGAACGATGATATAAAAGCTGCCGAAATTTCTAATGAACAGACCCCTCTATCTGATCAATACCTGATAGATCAGCGCTTCAGACACCTCAAAGAAGACGTTCTTCCTATATACCCTTTTCTCTTAACGGTACCCACCGATGTGCCATTTCGCCTTGGAAATCGCTTTGTCAACAACTGGGCTGTAGGTAATGACGGCCCGTTCACACCAGAAGAGCACCAGCTTCAGTATATGACCTTCTTAACACATCACGAAGGAGACTCGTTACTGGTAGCTGTTGGGGATTGGTCAAGCGGGACAGAAAACGCCATGACCGACCAGCGCTCTGGACTTCAAAGCGCCACAGGCACGCCATTGAATGGGCCAACAAAAAAGAAGATCAGCTTAAAAGACTATAAGCATAAAAGGAAGACAGGTGCAGGTGCTTCGCCTTCCCCCATTGGACCGGAAGCCTCCAGTCGGAATCTTCCTACGATTAGTCAACTTGAAGACAATCAACAAGCTATTAGATTCAACAGTGTGGGGGACAATCCCCAGAAGACCTTGGATAAAGCTGGGTTCTCGCAAACTTCTACTCGGTCTGAGTATGAAAACCAAGAGCGTAAACGCCCCCCCGAGCTTGAGACTGAGCGTATGAGAACACGGGAAGAGAAAGGTTCAGAATTGGCTTTGTTTAAGAGGCCGAAGATATCCCCTGAAATGGCAGCTGAGTCATACAAGTCTAATCGTTCAAAGCCCAATGGTCTTCCAACTCTATTGTCACCCACTCTTCCACCTACTTCAGCCAGCCCTAGATTGCCTAGGTTATTATCACCTACTCTTCCACCAGACCTGGAAAAAGAACTTGCGAAACTTGGCGAAGAAATAACACCCCTAGATGCTTCACGCACAAAGTCTACTCTTAACAGCGATGCGTCGAGGGCAAGGGTTCCGAAGGCGAAGCCCACTGAATATGCTGTTTCAACAGATTTAGCACCTATAAACGGCCAGCCCGGTGTGCAAGACAAATCCTCAAGCTCGGTATCTGATAAGCGGTTATTGCCAGTTCAGGGCACTGTAAATTCCTATTTCAATGAATCGCCCAACTTCGCTTTTAGGCACCAAACGGATAACAAGCCAAATGGTCATGAGGACTTGGCAAAGCCGCAACTGACGGTGAAGCTAAAGTACGGCAGGGGAAACAGAAAGCGTGTTGAAGCTCTCCTTAAATTCTCTGGTAAAAGGAAGGCTGCCCTTCCAACCCCACATACAAAGATCACCTCCGACTCCGATCTCATCCAGCCCAAGAAGCTAAACGATGATGCGACGAAGAGCCTGACGACCGAGTGTTTTGATTCCAAGCATCACCGACCTGAGGGGAAATCAAAGCACGTTGCGACAAATCAAGCACCTAGAGTCTCGGCTTCAGAAAAGATGAGAACTCCAGTGTCCTCTAATTTAAATATCATTGCACAAAACCAGGAGAAGGCAAAACAGGCCACCGTCACACCAACCAGAGATCTCATCGATTCCACTTATTGTTCAGAATCTATCGCCAATGATGGTCGAAAATCGTCCCAATTACGCAATAAACATTCATCAACTGATTTTACCGCTCCTGCAAAGCAGTCGCCTTCGTTCGTAAATAGTCAATCAAGTACTTTCAAGAATGGCGAGCGCCGAGCATGGAAGGATGAATCTCAGAAGTACGGAAATATGGGCCGCGAACTCAAACACGCTGCAAAACGCCATACACATGTCGACGAAAAGCTTGCTGCTGCCACTGCCATCGAAGCCATATTATGTTTCATTTTGGCCTTTGTCGCTGATGATCAATCCAAGGCACTGTCTCGTCAGGTTGGCGATTCATCTTCATGGCTATCTATACTTGCTTATTGGGGAGTGGTGAAGGATAACAGTGTCCCTTTTCCACGGCTTCATAGCCTGTGTCTCATTCTCGGTGCTACATCCTATGATGCTATTCATGCCCTTGATCTGGAACGGCTGGCGGTAACCCCTCTTCCAGGAGAAAACACCCCTGTTCCGACACCTGGAAGTGATGGAAATACCGGTTCGGTCGACGAAAGCAAGCGCATTCGAAATGAATTTTCGGAATTGAAATGCCGACTGCTTGAATCTTACAAAAAGTCCCAGAGACTATGGATTGAAGGTTCACAAGGCCTTTCGGAAGACATTCTGTCTTGTGAATTCCCCGATACTTGGTCCAAGCGGTCTAAAAACTCCTCAGAACAGGCAAAGCGACGTCTCAAACCCGGTGATTATAGCGGCGACTATTTCTTACCTTTGGGGAGAATAATTACACCCGTGGAAATTGCCCGACTTGGCTACTCTATACTGAAAGAGTGGTGTCACAACGAAGGTGTGGAGTGGACTGGCCGGCTTAATCTGCAATAGTTTTGGACCCACTCCTTCCACCACCTGTTTCTTTTTTATATCATTTCTTTCTTACTTATTCTATTACTTTAGTGCTCCATTTTATTAGTGTAGCGTTCCGCATTGGCGTCATCGGATTTGGTACAATGGCGTGCAGATTCTTTCCATCGGTGGTTGTTTTACCATGATACCACGTGTTATTTTTGTGATAGAAGTTGTTATGTACAGTTGTTCCTGGTCTAGAATCCAAATCATACGCGAGACCATAAGCATCATCGGAACACTGAAAACTGTTGTTGTTGCTGTTGTTTATCAATTTATTTCTATGTGGACGGTTAAGCCCTTGAGGCTTCCAACTTGCAAATAAGCAAATTGTCCTTCAGGCTCCCCTATAACATGGAACTGTCATCCTTATATTGTTCACCTGAGTAAGTATATAAATCCTTCACCTTGAAGCTTATCGACAGCTCTTTGTATACAGAAAATATGCAGCATTATGAGAACTCGATATTGTTTGTGTGATCTTCGATGATCTCTAGAACGCTACAGCATATGGTGAAGTGGTTAGTTAATACCGCTCATATTGCCCTGTTCTTAGCCTACTCAGAACTCTCGGTGGAAATTGAGATATTTAAGAAGCAAAACAAATACTTATTCATGAGTGGTTCACATATGGTTTTAGCCACTTCAAATGGCACATGATAAAAACGATTAAGGTGCCTCATGTAGATGTGTAAAGCCGGCGTCTGTTCTTGAAGATTCGCCGAAGAGCCAGCCAGCTTCCCGGCAATACCTAGCCTCTCGACCATATGTACCAACTTCACTGCTCCAACAAACAACCGATGCGTCTACAATATCGGCGATTACGCTTTCTATTGCCCCCAGCACAGTCCAACCAATTGTTCCCGCAGTAAGTCCTACCACATAGGCATACACGCTACCATGGGGTATACCATTACCGCTTGATGAGACACTCAAATCGCGGGCAGCAGTTACCCAGCCTCCAAACCCGAGGGCCAAAGACATCATGATACGACTAGCATGGAGTATAAGTTTCGAAAGTCGATAGGGAAGGAGAGATGTCATGGTATCACGCGACCATGAGAAAGACCGCGGATGTAATGATGAGTTATTTATCAATGTCGAGAGAGTTGTCATCCGGCTGAGGGACCGAGTAGACATCATTAGCGGCTGAGAATGTATTGCTGCGTAAGTGAGTGTGAGTGGGTCTGTGAGTGCTGTGACCGGGGTGGGTACAACAGAATAGGCAAACAAGCTCAGGACCGACGTAACTCGACTAGGCAGTAAAATTAAAGGGAGTCGAACCAGCAACGCGATTAACCTGGATAAGCAGACTGTGCCGAACAAGGTGGTGATAGAATGCATTATTGCTGCCTGAACAACCCGTTTTGACGACGGAGCAGGAGTGGAGAGGCGATGGAAATACCACTGGCTCACGGTCGCCGCAGTAACTGCACGTTGCACTCCAGCGATGATGCCCAGCGACCATACATATATGAGAGTGAAATAAATCCCCAGCCACCAACTACTGAGATCGATAGAAAAGCGCTTTGATCCTGTCACATGCCCTCCCAGAAACACCCGGGTGAACATGAGCATCCACATCCACGTCCACGAGACGACGAAAGCGAGAATCCCGAGACCAATGAACAGCAACTCAGGATTCGCAGCGAGGACCCTGCATGCAAACTCTAGAATCCCGATTGCTCTTCCTATAGCGTGGCGGCCCCGGATTACATTGTACGTCCATGCGCTAGCAATAATGAGCGGGACAATTGATCCGTACCTCATAACCTTGTCCTGGATACTTGTTCCATGCCAGGCACCTCTGAAACTTGAGACAAATGGGTATAAAGAGAACGAACACAGAACCACGGGAACCACGAATATAATCGCATAAATCAATTGGCGTACGTATGACCGCAATAATGCAAGCCAGAGCATTGAAATGCATACTGAAACAACCGTATACACACCAAGAAGATAAAAGGATGAATGCATTGTCAAGTATACGGTATCGCCCCATCTCGATCGGTCATTTGAGGGTATGGAAGTATGGAGATAGACAAGAAACGAAGTAGCGAACAAACAAACGAGGGATATCAAGAATAATTGGCCCCAAAATACATCATGGGCCGGCGATTCCGCGATCATTGGCGCAAAAGACGCCTGATAAGGAACATCGGCGCTCGGTGGACGGCAACTACCTACGAGGGGTTGCCTGCCTGTTTCTGCAGGCATGGTGAATGAATCTACCCCGAAATTGCCCTTCCGTAATTGAGGTTGTTCTCGGAATCGTTGAATGGAAGGCGGATTATCGTCACCCATTTCTGAAGAGTCCATGATATCGCCACCGTAAGCAGAGTGCAAGCTATCTTCGAGGCGAACGTCAACTAGATTTCCCTTATGTTTGACTGTGTCGTTATCCCTGAGGGATTCATCTTGGAATTCATCGCCCTCAGACATGGGCTCGACGGTCACATCATGTCCCTCCTGGATGGACGTCTGAGCACGCCAAGAGCTTTTGATTCCCTTTCTCTTATTGTAAATACCACTATTGGATGTTCCCTGTTCATCGATGCTGGTTGATTTATCATCGTCTTCATCGATCTCCGATGAGTCCCTCATATGGCTGCCGCCGAAGTTCCGCCGTGATTTTTGGAGAGCATAGAAGTCTGCAATCTCACGCTCGTGCTCGGCCTCTTCGTCTTCTTCGTAGAATTCATTAGTAGCGCTATAGAATAATGGTGCCGGTTGGGTCAAGTGCCGGGAAGTGAAAGGGAGGTTAGACACCTGCGAAGCGGCTGGCTGATACGGATCAAGCGCCCCTCTTTGCAGGAAGGACCGCGAAGATGGATAACGAAAATTTCCAGGTTGTTGCATCAAGCGACCGTATCCCTTTTTGCGTGATTCATCTGGTTGTGGAAGCAGTCGCGACTGTGACTGAGCAAGAAACCGAGAGGCATCTAAGTGGTAGTGAGCAATGTGGGCCCAGATAACGGGGTAGCTTTCACATATAGGTTGGAACCAAATCTGAGGAACACAGATAACACATACATTCAGAAAACATCTCCGAGTTCTGTATTGGGCTTTCTCGGCGGTTCTGGGTGATTTTTGTTTTTGAGGGTACGATTTCGAAGCGGTGAGTTTGTTTGTAATGTTACCATAACCTCGAAGTAATAGATTTCAGTATTACATTAAGATCCGTGGTGTTTAGGTAAAGGTTTTATGATGCTTGATGCTATATACGGAAAGGTTGGGTGATTCGACTAGTGGATGAATGTGGGTAAAAAGAAGCAAAGGGTTATGTTATGAGCGGAAGAGAGATTTATCACTCTATACGGTGAACCGATGAGACAAGTAAGGTTGCAAGCGTCATAAGGCAAGGTAAGGTCACAGTCATTTTTAGATGACTCAGCTTCTGGGGAAAACGGGTCTCCACAAAGGTAACTAGGGAAATAGATGGATAACCTTATGAAACCTTTTACTAGCGGTTGCGCTAAGATGCTGCTCAGAAAGATCTACACCAGAATAATTCCTTATTGCTAGAATACTGAATGAACACATAAATAAATTAAATGGACAGATATAGAACCATTCACTTCCAAGGGGATCAAAGGAGAATTCTAAGCAATCATGCATGAAAGAAAGATCATTCAAAACAATGTCAATACACTGGAGATATTTAGATACTTAGTAGTAATAAATCTCTCTGTCTCTCTTTGAAGAAAAAAAAAAAAAAAGGTTCCACGAGTCCTTCAGTAAGTCTATAATGGTCGAGGAAATGGTTGTTCTTTAGCGACGGTAAGGACTTTAGGTTACTAACTGATGATCACGTTTCCATCTGGATGAGATCACGTGTTGACACGGTGGCACTGTTGTCAAGCCTGTGGTAACAGAAAAGCTACCCGTTACTCAAGAAACCGCTTGCTTTTTGTGTGCCAAGAGGAATAGTTTGTACATACCACATTTAAAATAAAGCGACAGTTCTTCTGAGCCTCTAACTTCACTGGCTCATCGCCCCCTTTCCCCTATTTAGCGCGGCTTCCTAGTGACGGAAGAGCATGATCCTCCAGATCACTGAGTCGGCAATCAGTTAATCGGGAACAGTAACGCCCACTTGGCGAAAGTTACTGCCTCTGTTGTATCCATGTCACAGCCATGGGATTACATTGCTAAGCTTGTCTGTATCGGTGACTCCGGAACTGGGAAGTCTAGTGTAAGTGAACTGACTTGCTCTTAAAATCGTCATAACCTGACCTAACAGATGATCGGTGTAGTTGACCATCCGGCTTTGCGAAGGACGCTTTTCTTCTTCTCATGATGTGACGATTGGCGTGGAATTTGGATCACGTATAGTCCCAGTTGGACCGCCTGCGTCCGTGGCCTTGGACATTGATTCAGACAAATACGTACGCAACGGCTCCTTTTCGTCAGCTTTCCCCAATACTTCCGAGGACACTGTCATTTCAGGTCTACCAAGCCCCCCACGGAAGGCACCGGATTCCCAGAAGAAAATGAAGTTATCCTTGTGGGATACGGCGGGCCAAGAAACCTATAAGTCTATAACGCGATCTTATTTTCGCGGTGCGTCTGGGGCTCTACTTGTATTCGATATAACCAGACCGTCCACATTCATATCATGCACGCAGTGGCTGCAAGATCTTCGCCAAATTGCTGAAGACGGTATAGTAGTCATCCTAGTTGGTAACAAAAGTGATCTCACCGGCGATGATACAAAACGCAACGGGAGACATGTTACGAGACAGGAAGCGGAGGATTGGTGTCGACTCAATAATGTAGTACGATATGTTGAAACCAGTGCAAAGTCTGGAAACGGCGTTGAGCGTGCGTTTCTCGAGGTTGCTGAAAGAATATATCGGAATATTGAAACTGGAAAATACGATCTGAATGATCGTCGAAGCGGGGTGAAAGGATTTGGTGCTACAGGGGGGGCAACAGCTGGTATGCCAAAAACGGTCACTTTGGGACTAGATGATGCAATGCGGAGGCGTAGCAATGGTTGGGCTGGGAATTGTTGCTGAAGAATCCTGCAGAATAATTGATGGTTGCATGGCAATCAGAAGTAATCACAGCGATGCCAGGTCGCTTTAAGCGAATATTAATCGGCCGTGATGTCAGATGAGGAAATGTCGATAGACTATCCCTTACTCGAGACACCTGGCCATACACTACAGATATGACCGTAATAAGATAAGAACAAATTCTGAATAGGCGATTTCGACAATATCTGCCTAGAGTCACAGTAACATTGTAAGAGATTACAAAACGTGGAAGTAGACAAGAGGGGAAGAAGAAGCACAGGGTACACGGGAAACCAAAAGAGATAGGTTTGAAGAGAAAGGAGCCAATTAGTTGGCTATCCGCCAGCCGCTCAACCAATTCAAATGAGCCCATTGCTGGCTTGAACCTTCGATGCCAAACACAATCACCCTGAAGTACAGGAACATTCCGGCTATCATACCATATAATAAAGTATAAATTGCCCAGCGGAGTTTCGAATTCATTTTTTGCGTGATCCAGTCGACGCAGAATCCAAAGGTAAGTATAGCGTAGTACAATGCTGGGTAGTAATGATGAACATAGGTCACCCTGCCCATTACGATGAAAGGCAGGTAGTGAAGAATCCATCCTATAACTGGATACAAACCAGAATAGTGGATATAGTTGATATCCGCTTGGGAGAGCTCATTATAACCCCGCTGCCAACGCACGAGATACCAAATAATGATGAGTCCAAATATCCCAAGGCTGGCTGTGCTTCCCCAGTAGACGAACGGGTTGCCAAGGAGATAGTATTTAACAGTGTTATCGTCCCATGAGCACATCCGAAGTCCAACATTGAGAATTGGCCATTGCCAAAACTTTGAAGCAAGATCATCTTGCTTATCAGGATCTGGAACAAGGGCATTGTTCGATGTCATCATTGCGACATTTAAATGGACAAAGTCCTTGAGAAAAGGAGACTTGTAAGAGCCTGGATCGCCCGGGGGAACTGCATTGACTAGTCAGCACAATCTTTGGAGAATAAAAGGAAAGTGCAAAGCCTACGCCTTTCATTGAAATGTGACTCCACGTTCCAGTGTGTGTAGACATCGCTCCGTTTATTCTCTTTAACACATGTTGTCTCGATCTGTTTGAAACCCCATTGCGGAAGATTCACATTGCCTGCCCTTAGATAGCAGCCCAAAACAGGATGACGCAAGCGAAAGGCGGTAGTGAGTGTTCGGATCTTGCTCTTATCCCTTGATGAAACATCGTCAATAACTTCAATGACCCAATGATCTTTGTCATCACCAATAGTAATATTTCCGTAACAAGAGACTTCATATTGAGACTTAGTGACCGGTGCAGCAATAGCATGAGAGTGCAGGTTTCGACCTGTTTGTCCGTGTATGAGTCGAATGACATCTCCATCAGCCACATATTGCAAAGAAGAACTTGGGTCATATTCTGGTTCATGACGGTTAGGGTATATGAACCACTCATTGTTCGCATCCTTGTGGTGGTAACAAGTAACCTGTTGTTGCGCAGACCCTTCGGGATATGTCTGAATATGTGAATGGAGAAGGCCGCCACCATACCCCATGTTCTTCATTGTGACTCTTGAACCAAAAGCAACTTCCAAGGGGCTATTTTTGCCAACATCGGTGCCTTTCAAGTTCGCCTGAAAAAGTGAGCTCATCTGAGCGTCCCCTGGCCCACTGTTCTCCAGTATCATAAAATGCAGATAGAAAGAAAACAAGTAGACCAAAACAGGTATGATAATTAGTCCCACCACACGAGCCATAAGGTGCTTCGCAAGAACGGTCTGCCCATCGTGTCAGTACTGGCTTTCAGTTACCAAATCCTTGAAATAACTGACCTCCGGCATCTTCAGATCGCCAAATTTGTTCCATAAGTCCTCAATTGTGTAGATGCCTACGAGAGCGGTGCAGAAAAAGCCTACCCACTTGACACTGCACACGCAGCCGATACTGATGCCAGTCAAAAATAGCAAGGTAAACCACTCAAGAGAAAAACTCGTATGCTGCAAGCGGTGAAACCTGGCCCAGCAAAGGGTAGTAGTGAATGTAAAGCAAAGCAACATAGAATCCAGTAATATGAACCGCGAGATGGTAGCGTATGAGTTCTCAAGTAAGACCATCAAACTTATGAGCCAGACCGTGGCCTTCCGAAAGCCAAGTTCCCGGCCCGTGTAGTAGGCAAGTGGCACACACACAACACCAAACGCGGCATTGAAAACACGCATAAAAGTATAGTTCACATCCTCTGGATACTTCTCCCCAGATTTGAACTCAAATGAACCATTATAACCGGCAAGATATCCAGATAAGCCGACAAGCATTTTACCTAAGGGAGGATGTACATCGAAATAAAATTCGCGCTTCAGGTAGTGCGATCCGAACTTGCCAAAGCTAGTCATAAATGTCAGAAACCAAGTTCACACGGCACAATTGAGCAAATCATCTGCATCTTACTGTGCTTCATCCCATGTGACTATATTCGAGTGACCAATCCGGTACATGCGTGTGAAGATTGCCACGGCCGTTAGCAAGACTGGCATGATTATAGGTTCCCAGTTTTTTATTTTCGAAAGAACCGAGTTAGACTGTGACCAATTGCTATGGTATTAGCCCCTTGAGCAATGCATGGTAACTGGAGAGCAAACATACATTCAACGCGGGTCTCTTGCGTAGTTCAGCATCATCAAGTCTCCGCCTGGATTCCTCGGGGTGCGGGACATTTCGACGCCGCAAGTCCGGGGCGAGATCAATGCCAGTGCTCGCCGCGTAGTCTGAACCTGCCATGACAGAATGCTTTTTCCTAGTAGTAGTAGTAGTCGATGTGATCGTGGAAACAGCGAAAACGAAGGTTGGAATAATGAGTGAGAGAAAGGAGTGTTAATAAGCAGAAGAAAAGAAAAGCATATGCTCAACAAATAAGGAAAAATAGGCTTCAACGGTAGAATGTGATCATGTCCAGCAGCGTAATGCAGGACTCCGAGCACTAGGCTGTAGAAGAGGACCACTTGAAGGTTCTCGTGGCAAATCACTGACGGTAAACAATTCGAATTCGAGGGGTGGTAAGACAAAGGGATTATAAATGGTAGGCTATGGTTATGAAAGCAAGAAACTAGTCAGAATATAAGAGAAAACACACGAGGCATTGGCAAGGAAAGACGACAGCACCTTTTTGAGGGCGGAGTTAGTGAAGTAGTAGAAAATAGTAAATGGAGAGTTGGCCTGGACATAACGCGGAAAACCCGGGCAGTCGTCTCACCCAGCTCCCGCCCCGCTTGGACCACATTGAATTCCGGCCGGAACCAGGGCATCCATGGAATGGTTAATGCTGTGCTTGCCTTCAAAAAAAAAAAAAAAAAAAAAAAAAAAAAAAGAAAGAAAAAAAGAAATCCCAGTCTTATGTATTATGATCGGTGCTGGCCTTTTCAGTGTTGATGCTAGGTAGCTTTGGCCTTTCTTTATTTGTTCTTGCACTAGCGCGCAGTTTGGATGTGGATTGTCCAGATTTGTGTTGGAGACAGTACTAGTAGCATCATAAGGAAATCTCACGATGTCAAGTTTCATTACTAAATGTCTTCGCAACATACTTCCATAGTCTATGTGATGGAAACAGACCACGCAATTTTGGGTTACGTGACTATTACCAATAGTAAACAGACCAAGTGTTAGCAAATGTTGTCCGACGAATGGCCTCAGTGCGGGTCATTTTGACATTGTTGGATGATAAGTTAAACTGCAATCTTCATCTCTTTTTTTCCCCCATGAATAGATAGCATGCTCAATTATGAAGCTTGGCATCGATAGGTTCTGGAGATTCTCATCTTCTGTTACAAATTCTGGGAATATAGATACTTATGCCGTCCTTCCTACATAAACACAAAGAAGCGGAAAATATGCCTACACCAGGACGTGACATGCCCATGCATGTGACAGGAGTATGAACAAGAAGTAAACTATAACCGAGAAAGTGACATTGCAACAAAACAGTAAGTCAGATAAAAATTGTAAGAGGTGGAAGAAAAGAAGATTGAAATGCGAATATGAGACGCGAACAAAAATGATAGGTGAAGCGGCACCATTGGCGACAAACTCTATATGAGAGCTCCAAAGAGGTGATCCCGATTGTTGTCACCATATGGTGTTACTTGCTAGTCGTTCTGGTCTTCCTGCCCGAGTCGACTGTACTGACTGCCGGGTGGCCGTTGATCTGATGATCTATGACGGGTGACCATGCTCGTTATCCAACCGCCGAAGCCCTCAAGACGGCTACCGCTACCATCATGAGAATCACGTCGAGGAAGTTTGGAGTTTTCGCTAGTAGTGACATTCGGAGGGTCAATATCTAAGCCGGGAATGGCACTATCTGCTCCAAACTGGCCATATTGTCGACGAATATCAAGTGAAGGCACAGGCGAGCCAGTACTCATAAGAGAGCCACGTTCCCCTTGAGAAACGGGAGTTGGCATGGCTGTTGTCGCGTCCCCGAACAGGGTATCCATGTCTTCAAGACGAACACCGCTCGTTTCTGGGTATAAAAAGTAGACTAGGCAAGACGAATGTCAGATTTACATCGTACCTTGGCAAAGACAGCACTTACCAAGAACGAAGCTACACGCACAGAAAAAGGCGTGGACTAGGTAAAGGCGCCATTTTATTGCAGCTTGCAGTACAGGCGTGACCTCCCCAACAAGCCAATTGAACGCCCAATTTGTAGCAGTGCTAAGACTGGCACCCTTAGCACGGATGCTCAATGGTAGAATTTCAGGCGGATATAGCCATGGTATCGGTCCCCAGGACGCGCCGAAAGCAGCGTTATAAATCATCACAAAAACTACTGTGAGTGTGGGGGTGGCTGCAACGTCGATGAAAATGAAGTATGATATCAAGGAAAGGGAGACAATCATGGCCACCGCCCCAGAAAGCAAGATAGGTCGCCTCCCCCAACGGTCTACAAGGTACCATGGGGGAACTGTCGATGCAAGGTATGAGATTGCATTGATACCGGTCATCAGGATAGCATCACGGCCCGCCCACCCTGCTGATTCAAAGACGAGGGGGGCGTAATACGAGATGACGTTGATGCCATTCAGCTGGGCTAATGCTTGGGCCGACATTGCTATCAAGACCCGTTTATAGTATCGCTTGAACATGTCAGTGTATGACCTTTCACCTTCTTGCCGTCCGAGAAGCACATTCATTTTTATTTCTCTGTACTCCTGCCTGGCCTTGTCGTTATGTAAATCGCCTTTACCGTAGAGGTTAGCAATAACCACCATGCCCTCCTCGTCATAATCATTGTCTAATAGCCACCTAATCCAATATGAAAATTAGCATGATATTAATATTATAGGCCACGGGCCTGCAATCATACCGGGGCGATTCACATATAATGAGGCTCCCTACTCCAAGAAGAGCGCCCATTATACATTGGCAAAGTAACGGCAAGCGCCAAGAATAATTGCTGTCAATGTAACTACAGAAATAATCCACCCAGACGCTGGCGGCGTACCCGGAAATGTTGCCAGTAAACTCAATGCACGCCAACTTTCCTCGATTGTGGGGAGGCTTATCATTGGCAGTCAGCACATGCAGATTGAAAGATAAAAAACCCATCCCCAGGGGCATTCGGAAATAGAAGGGGTGTTATCATACCGATATTTCCGACTGATAAACAGGCACAATAGTTGAAAGGGCACCAACTCCCAGGCCAGCAACGATCCGGCCGACCATCATCATTGCTAGTCCATTTGCAAATGTTTGTAAGGCCCCACCTATGAAAAAGACTATCGATCCATAGAGGATAGTTCGCCGACGGCCTATCAGGTCACCAATACGTCCCACTAATACTGACGATATAAAAGCTCCGACCTCAAGGATTGCAACAACTGTGCCAATCGCAGCACGCGAAGGTTGATTGAAATAATCTTTGAAGTACCAACCGCTTATATGCTGTTAGCCTTAAGTCTTCCGCGAAGCCTATTTGGGAATAAAACGAACGTAATTATACCCGACATGACACCTTGATCATAACCAAAAAGGAAGACACCTAAAGATACAAAGACACTTGTAAAGTACCTTGTTGAAGTCAGTCTGCGTGTATAGTACCAGAAGGGCTATGTTCCCCTTACAGCAATGGCTTTCCAACCAAGCCATGCATCTGTGCAGCTTGCCGATTGCTTGGAGACATTATGATCGCCAGGAGACGTTCCAGCTGTGAGATACGGCGCGGTTGCGGACAAGGTATCTCTATTGATATTTTTTCGGATTCAGGTTGACTAGTATCTAGTTCGTTTGAATAGTGGACTCGTTTCGGCCGCTTAACCCGTGTCCCCGACACCGGTCGGTTTGGGATCCCACTATCCAGAGACCCTCTCAGGCGGATCTGGAGAGGATCCTCTTCATCAGCAAGCTGTTCAGCTAAGTCACCTGTGTCGGTCCAGACAGAATATGTGGACTCGACGGACCGTGCAGAAAGAGAAGAACGCCGGCTACCCTTCTCGCCAACAGATTCCAACACTCTAGAAGAATGTGCAGTGGAAGGCTGGGGCCGCGACTGTAAGGACTGTAAGGGTATACTCGAGGAGATACGTGGCGAGGATATCGGAGAAATGTTGGCGGTAGTGATGGGCTGCAACCACCAGCCCTTCGTGCTGCCAAGGATGGATAGGTGATTATAGGCTTGATGATTATATCAACAGTGAAAGCAAAGAAAGGATTTGCGTATTCCTCAGCAAAGAGGTACTTTAAAGGGTATTCATGAAAGTGCATACGAAACAAGTGATCAGCTTCCGGGGTGACCCGTTCGAAGGGATGGAGAAAGTGCTGGGCGGTGGGAGATAGTTATGGGTGGAGAACCAAGAGGCCAGTCAACGTGGGGAGAAAGCGGTGATGATGGAAGCACCCAGGATCCTGCTCACGAGACAAACTGTTGATCAACAATGCAAAATGACGGTGATTGAGCTGGTAAGTTAGGTAAATGACGGTCAGCTGGAAAGTATGAAAAGTGTAACAGGGCAGCCAGCAAGGCTGGGCAAGAATAAGATGAACGTTAGCAGAAGGTCGTCGTTTGAGGGCCAAGAACTCCAGCAGCTGATTCATCAATGGCTATTAATTTGGAGAATAACGGGCGAGGTACAGATAATTTGAGGCCAAATAAAATATCAACCGGACAGATTTATTCTCGAAACCATACATTCAGTGTAGCTAGAGAATGGTGGAAGCGAGAAACCTGGGAGTAATCAATCAGCTAGGTCGTGAGGCCAGGCTGTGGATTTGAAATTGGGGGAAACCTCCGCAAACGCGGGAGAGGTGGGTAGTGGTGGGTACAACACTAGTACCCACAAAAGTGCATGGATATTGATTGCTGGATTGCCAATAAATTTGTGCTAATTTACAGCCTATGTATACTTCATAGACGAGTCACTCATATTACATAATTGGGAAGAGAATCTGCATAGCCTTACACTCAATAGTTAGGCTCTAACAGGTTAATAGAATTTTGATTGATTGATTGATTGATTGATTGATTGGAAAGAGAGCACACTTTCACCTTAGGATCATTTGCACATGCATACACACTCCGTACTGTACAGGTCCATCTAGTGTTGGTTGCGGCTCATAGAACACGTCGGATTAGGGACACTCACCTTGCTTTCTAGTATTGTAATTACTATCAACTCCTGGAAAGATTTTGACAAATTGTCGGCGTATGGGCAGAATCATCTGAAATATACGAGTCCATATCGCCCCTCTTTTCTACTTCTATTGTTTCTTTCTTTCTTTTTTTTTTTTTAATTGGCATTTGTTTATTTCTCCCGGTTCCCTTGTATGTCCATGTAAGATTCGGTATTGAATAAAGTTCACGCAATAACACAGCTTTCCATTGCTATACTACGTTTAGAATAATACCCAGTCTCAATATTGACATCTTGGCTGTGATGAATGTCTGTAAGTCAGTACATCGCAATATATCATGCAAAATGAACATTAGCCCTATGTTAAAAGGATATCATAACCATCCTTCTGTATGTACACGGCGTCTGACAAATTGGCGTATTTACGTCGTAGTAACTCAAAGATCACCAGACCTGCACTAGTGCTAGGCACCTGGCGAATAGCATTCATTGCAAATCCACGGTATAACCAACTGTGCCACCCCCCAGCCCGCGTGGCCCTCTTGCTGCATCTTTTATATGTTTCCTGATAGGCAAGATAATAAAGACGGAGCATCTGACGTCTAGAAGGATGAAGACTTGCCTGGTGATCAAGGTACTCTAACCGAGCAACGTGCAAATTTTGTATGATGCTCAATGGGTGCTGTATTAATTGTTGCGCTACAGATGCTGTGAGGCCGGCCACCATCAGAAAACAGGGTTCTAGGGTGTAATGAGGCTCGATAAGTGGAACACCGCGATCACTGAATTTAGCTGACAATAGCCCATCAACACGATCCCCACGCAGAGAACCATAGTATCCCGTGATGAACGAATAGTACGCCTGCGATTTGATATATTCAAAAAAAGAGAAGAAAATGCCGTATCCGAAAGCGTCGCGTAGAAAAGATAGGCCCCAGCCAGCAAAGACGCCGCGAATACCTATTTGTTTGAGCTTTTGTCCCCCGTAGTGCCACATGCTTTGGTATTGGCCCTCAAGCAGGTCATTCGCTCGAAGACGAACTTGTAGGGCATCCAGTGGGGCAGCCACTATTGACTGTATAGCACCAGCTGTAAACCCAGCTGTGAATGTGCATGACGGGCTAGCAGGGGGGTATACACGCTTTACTCCATGCGACACCGGCTCATACAAAGTCCCCAGGGCTTGAAGATATGATGTATATAAAACAGCGCCAACTCTATCCACTCAAAGTTAATTGCGTGCCTTAAGTTGCTGCTTAATCCAAAGCGCTATTCAGGTACACTTACCCAGCATTTGCCATGAGGGGAGGCATAACTTGATTTGGAATGAAGCGCCACCCATATTTGCGAATAGCATGAACAAGTAAGCCGGGGGTAGTGGTATGTAGAGACCATCGGCCCTCAGATGAATAGGGATTGGCAGCTCTCACAAATGCCTGTCATGAAATTCAAAACCAAGCAGGCATTATTAGTTGATGGTGGCCATGATTATGAACATATTTAGAAAAAAGAGCAACGAGGGACAGTAAGGGAGTATGGATCATATATGTACCATATAACTTCCAAAAGATGAGATAAGTCAGCATTGCATCTTTCCGTACCATATATAGGAAACAAAGCATAGTGGTTGATTGGGATTAATCAGATGGCACAATAAAGAGATCGTGTTCCATACTCAACTCGAGTTCTAAAAAATGCTTTTATTGGCGCTCTGAAGTAGAAAGCAACCAGCTGCGCACTGAGAGCACGAACACCAGCAGCAGAGGCCCCTGTAGCTGCATTATTTCGTTTCTTTGATGGGTGATTTGCTAGCCCATCTTCTCCGCTGTAATAACCATTTATTGTTTGACCAGAGGTGAAGCTTCTTTCAGATTCCATTTTGTGTAAAAACTGATGTGCTCCATGAGGAACATAAAAAAAGCACCTGCAGATAATCGAAGACGAAAAAAAAGGGAATCAACAAGGCCTGAGTACTGTCAAACAGAAAGGCAGGAGGACATAGTGAGCAGGCAAATTAAAGAAAGGTTAAAAAGCAAAACATCATTGGTAGACCACCATGTACTCCATTTGTTGCATGGAGTAGGTACATAATTGCATGTATACACAAACAGTGCAAACACCAGGTCAGCTTTCCCGAAACGCGCTTGGCCACTTTAATTCGCGTTTGCAACAGCTTTTGAGCCCGAGGGCTTCCTGATCAACTTTATTTAACCACCTACATACATATGGTTCATATGCTTTCATAAATTTACTGACATCCTAAAGTAGCCATACCCTTGTATGCTACTTGGGAAGTTCCCTCATACAGAGTCAATAAATTTACTTCGATACTGTACTTTCTTGTTACCCTTAATGAGAAGCGAATATCCTTCGAATCTACTCGCAAGTATCACGTTATGGCTGAGGAAATTGTGATTGATAAAAACGCTTTTTTCAATCGGCTTTCAAGCTTCTATACGGCATGGAAGGCAGACAAGCGATCCAGCCACACCGTATTTGGTGGTGTGGGATCAATTGTCATCGTCATGGGGAGAACAGATGAGGCCAATACTTTTCAGAAGAATAATGCGATGCATGTATGATCCCTTGGTCACTCCAATCAGCTGCAATAAAAAAATTTACTTGATGTCTGACGTGAAAATCAGTTTTGGCTCCTTGGCTATGAATTCCCTGCTACACTTATGGTTTTCACACCAGAGGTGATGTATGTTGT
Organism: Aspergillus avenaceus; assembly: GCA_009193465.1. Taxonomy (NCBI): domain Eukaryota; kingdom Fungi; phylum Ascomycota; class Eurotiomycetes; order Eurotiales; family Aspergillaceae; genus Aspergillus; species Aspergillus avenaceus. Next base: position 31,932 of record ML742319.1, read on the forward strand.
AACGACTGCCAAAAAAGGTGAGAGCTAATCGGTGCTGCCTTCATTGACCATACTGACATTTTTGTGTGATCATAGCCAAGCACTTGGAGCCACTGAAAGGTGGCAAAATCCCTGTTGAAATACTCATCACCTCAAAGGACCCAGAAGAGAAGACAAAGGCATTCGAGAAATGCTTAGAAGTCATCAGAAATGCAGGGGTGCGTATCGCTCCAGCCACGCGCTTACTTCATGAATTGACAAAAAGATTGTGTTAGAAAAAAGTCGGCGTTCTGCCAAAAGATACAGCCGCGGGCCCCTTCGTGGAGGATTGGAAGCGTGCCTATGCGACTACCTCTGAGGATTTAGAGGAAGTCGACATTTCCGCTGCCATTTCTGCCTCCGCCTTCTCGGTGAAAGATACGGATGAGTTGGTATGTTCTTGTCTTATTTTTTTTTTTTTTTTT
>ML742320.1:0-32297 GCA_009193465.1 Aspergillus avenaceus
CAGAAGAGCTACAGACTGTTTATTAATTTATTAATAGTTAAAAAACTATTTAAAATAATAATCTTTAAATATTTAAATAAAAAAAGATTATTATTTAATATAAAAAATTAAACTGCTTCCTCTGAAGCAGAAAAAAGATTATTTAAAAATATTTAATAAATATAATATTTTTATTTATTATAAAATTATTTATATATAGATATAATAGTAATAAAATACAGAAAAATAATTGAAACTATAAAAAACAGTTATAAAAATTCTGATTTAGGTATTTAATTTTTTTAAAGAAATATACTGAAGAATTCAGAATATCTGTAATATATTTACAGACTGTCTGCTATATATTAAAAGATATAAAGAATTAAAGAATAGATATAAAAAATAAATAGAATTAATTGTTTAACCTTCTAGAGGTTAAGTAGATAGTCTCTTTAAATAAAAGGTTTCCTATATTTATTATTATTACAGAAATTGGTTCCTGAATTCCTCAGCAACCCTGCGAACCTCCTGCGGTCCGGTGTGCCGCGCTGAGGTAAGTGCCAGTGACAAATATCTATTTTTATAGCTTTCTTGAAAATAATAATTATTATATTTATATTAAATATATACTTCAGTTTTAAATTAATATATATATTAAAATACTCTCTACTATATTTCAACTTATATTATTAATTTATTATTTATAGTAATTTAATAATTTTAAAAATCCTGAGAACTGTTCATCTATTACAGTAGTTGAACTACCTGTATAAAATAAATAAAAAGTAAATATAGCAGAACTCTAAAGTTTACTATTCAGTAAACACAGACTGAGTACTGACTAAGTACTTACTGAGTGTTCATTAAATATTAAGCTGTGATGTGAATTACTTACTGAGTAAATCTCTGAGCATTCTCAGTAAAGCAGCAATGTCTACAACAGGAAATTTATGATAATGTAGAAAAACAGGTACATATAGCAGCATATAAACTTCAAGATGTTGACAAAAGTGAATCATACCTGGGAAAATATTAATTTTTTCTTTTCTTTTCTTTTTTTTTAAAAAAGAAAAAAAAATGAAAAGAAAAGTAGCTTCATATTAAGGGAATGAAATTTAGCAAGATGCGAGGATTAAGCGGGCCCATATGAAGCAGTCACTCCCTCATGTCTTAGATGTCGGGGTAGTATAAGAAGTGAAGCACAAACCTTTTATGTTTATTGGATTAATTCGCTCAACTATAGCCTGTCCAGGTCATATGCCCGATATTCTTGTCACAACTTTAACCTTCATACACAAAGGATGAACAAAGAAAGTTTAATGTTGACAGGAAAAGAACAAGAAGTAGCAAACACTTTTAAATGGACATGAAACTGAAAAATTGCTATGGTAAAGGATATAGTAGTGTACGCACCTTAGAAGTTCTTTATATCAACGCCTGTAGGAAAGTTTTATGGCAGCAGGTAATCGGCGCGTGATTATTTCCAATTATTCGATACTCGGTATACAGCTTGGATATCTAGGATCGCCATGAACCCGGACAGGGCTCAATGAGCTTCGAAGGTATACTGTCCTATGGCGCTAGTTTAGCGCACTGGAGATGATCCCCGGCGTCCTGGGGTCGATTACCGGTTTTCTCGCAAGGCGCTGAGTTTCCGAACATTCAATGGATCATTCGGCCGAAGCGACGACAAGGAATTAAACAATAAAGAAAAATAAATAATTGAATTAATAATTGAATAATAATTGAAATTCAAAAAGAAAAAGAAAAAGAAAATAATAAAATAATAAAATAATAAGATAAAAAGAGTGACTTCATCTTGATATGCAAGTAATATGTAGGACTCTATGAAGAATTGAATATGTTTGGATTTCATTTGTTGCTGCCTAATGGGCTCAATGCTAACCAAATCCGTTGATATCGGTAAAATGAAACGCCCTGGTTAATGCAAAATGCTAGTATGTTGCGAAGATGAGGTGCTGCATCAAGATTGAAAGTTCAGGTTATATCCGCCGGTCTTCGGATCTTGGGTAAATTTAAAATTATCAGTCGAGAGTCCAAACGGCTTGAGGATGCCATTGCCCAGCTAGTTTTAGGAATCAGCATACTGAACTTGTCAGACAATCAGGGAGAAACTCACGTCCTTCAATTTGCCCATCATCTCCGCCATTTCGTTTTCCTTTGCCTGGTTGATTCTCGCTGGAAGTTCTCGAAGAGCTTTCTGGACAATGCATTTATCATCAGGGGGCAGGTTTTCCATGGCAGCCAGTAGTTTGTAGTCTTCCTCTGCGCCTTGTAGGTTTCCCCACCCGCCTAGCTGCGATTTTGCTCGTGCGCGTCGCATAAGGGCCTTCGCCCGGACGCGCAGGATATCGTTCTTTCTTTCGTCGTTCTTATGTAAACGCTTGAGTTCCTCCTGCTCGGCCTCTTCGTTATCACCGGAGATTTCTACCACTGCATCTGCGGATCCCGAATCCTGCTTCCTGTTCTTGGGTTTATCTGATTCATCTGCCGATGGGATTATTTTCTCTAGACGGTCGAGACACGAAGTTGCTGAATCGACTGATGCCTTCCAGTCCTCTAATTTAAGATAGCACGCAGCCATGTTACTTCGAAGGACGGCGACTTCGTAATCGAGATAGTTCGGACAAGAGGCAAGGGCACGGTCGTAGCAAGAAATCGCTTGGTCATAGCACGCAACGGTAAACAGTTTGTTGGCCTCTGACTTTATAGATTGAGATTCTTCGAGAAGTTGCTATGCAGAACAGTCTATTAGCACGATGGCTTCTCCTAAACATGTAATAACCTACGGCTTCTTCTTCTGCGGGGAATCTGGCATCGTGGAAGACATCTTCATCTTCGCTATCACTAGCGGCTTTGTCTACTCGTTCTTTGGGTATATCAACTGTCATTGTGTCTTGATGTAGAAAAGCTCTGTAGCTTTTGAGATAGAGATTTGGTATTGTTTCTCTTGCACCGTGGCTTGTGATTGTGATCAAGTTGATGGACGGGATATCGGATCACCGATATCTCCGACCTCGTCGCCTCAGGCACAAGAGGATCCCCTCCATTCTCGCCCCCACCTTTGTCAATATCACAATCAACGTGCGGAGTAGGTCCAATTGATTAAGTACCGTGCATTCCGCATCTGAATTGTGCCTGTAAATACCCTCATAACTTCCTAAAATGGCCAATTCTACATCCAGGTAAATGTCCTCATTGTTAACACCCAAAGAGCGAAAAGTGACATTTAGAATCAGCCTGCCCCGCGTGCGGGCATGTCTCTTCGACATGGACGGTCTTCTGATCGACTCAGAAGACAAGTACACAGACATTACGAACTCTATTCTACATGAATTCGGAAAACCCGATCTCCCCTGGTCCATCAAAGCTCAGCTCCAGGGCCGCCCCCAGCCTGAGGTATATAGCGAAACCCCACAGTAGCGCGAAAATTTTAAAATGGGGGGGGCCGCTCAGCTAATACCCCGCGGCTCTAGGCTTTTAAAATTTTCTACGACTGGGCGCAACTTCCCATTACCCCGGAGGAATACGCCGCGAAGCAAGCTGCTTTGCAGAGCAAGATTTTCCCAGAGTCCCAGCCCCTGCCTGGTGTGCGTGTGCTCTTGGATAGTCTACTCTCGACACAGAAAACGGAGAACCCGGTTCATATCGCATTGGCGACTTCATCTCACAGCAGGAACTACAAGTTGAAGACTGATAATTTGCAGGACCTATTCGTGGCATTCCCCGAGTCTCAGCGTGTCTTGGGTGATGATCCGCGCATCGGAAAGGGCAGGGGTAAACCTCTTCCGGATATTTACTTGCTTGCTTTGGAGACCATCAATGAAAATCTGAGGCAGAAGGGGGAGAAGGAGATTACGCCCGAGGAGTGCCTTGTCTTTGAGGATGCAGTTCCCGGTGTGGAGGCGGGTCGCAGAGCGGGTATGAGAGTTGTGTGGTGTCCTCATCCTGGACTGTTGGGCGCCTACAAGGGCAGGGAGCAAGAGGTTTTGGCTGGCTTGACCGGAGAGCATAAGGAAGAGGAAAAGACTGGCGCGGAGCACGAGTCTGACGAGCTTGTTGCGGGGCGGTCACAGAGTGCAGGCAAACCTGGACAGCTTGGTGATGGGTTGGGTGATCTGATTCTCACTTTGGAGAATTTCCCCTACGAGAGATACGGCATTCAGATTGGGGAGAACTGATCATTTACTAGAAACATTTATTAGATTCATTCTGGGGCTAGTACTTTACACGAAATCCAAGATACCCATGAAAACCAAATAAAGGAAACTGAGGAGAAAGATTACATGATAAGCTGAAAACCTAATTGCAAAATCGAGGCCGTTAAATTCGTAATTTTCGTGAAAAGAGGGAGCTAGAGCGTCTATCAAGCTGGATGAAGGGTACAAGGAACAACCAAGTCGCAAAACGTTGTCCCTACCAACCAGTCTTGTTCCTGTTGAAAACGGCAGAGTAACAAGTTTCCAAACACCATTCAAGAATGCACTTGGTTGAGATGGAGGTGTAACCTATTAATGGTATCACGGATATCCAAATCCCTACCATCGTGGATGTCCTGTCAGACTGTAAACCCCCAATTTGGGCCGTTAAAATGAAGACGTTTCCAAAAGCCACAACAGAGAGATCATAGCTAGCGTGGAAGAGAATCAGGTACTGTATGTAGGTCCAGATCCATTAACGCTGGCGTTTCTCTGGAGAGCTTTCATAGTCAGCCAGATGGCGCTTACGTCCGCCGCTAACGCCGCCGGATATGCTGCTGCCAGGGTCACGATAAGGAAGGTTGGGGTTCATCATGATTGGCCTGGGATGGGACGTTGGTGCAGTCATTCGGCGGGCATGTAATTGGGACATGGCCATATTTCCAATCATAGGGGAAGAAGCATACTGATGTCCTACACTAGTGAATGATGCAGTTGGGGTGCCCAGCATCGGCGAGGAATTCGTGGGGTCGTGGGTCACCAGGTGAGAAAGCCCATCTGGAGTCGCCGTTTCGCCTGTGACTGAGCTACTCGGGGTGCTTGCTTCATCAGCGGGGGGCGTGATTGCATTGGATGATTTTGCAGACTTCTTCTTGCCTGGCTTCCTAGTTCCCAGGACCTGCTTCCCAGCGCTCATCACTTCACCCTTGCGTTTGTTCAACAGCCTGTTCGCAACCACACGCTTCTCAGCCTGAATGGGATCATCGACGAAGTGGTAAACATAAAGGGGGTCAAGTAGGTGTTTGCAAATTGTCTTGTGGAGCAGAAGACACTCGAGTATTTTGTCGATCCTTTGAGCAAAAGTCACCATTTCGTTACTCTTTGGCTTGACATCGAAGGCCCTCAGCAGCGGACCAAAAGTGTGTCGTTCGATGGCCGATTCCTAGAGATAAATTAGTAGGGTTGAAATACCGGGAAGCATTTGGATTCTTACCAGAACTTGCCAACAAGCGACTTCCATTCTGGTCTGATTATATCGCCCGTCCTTGAATGGTTTTATCATGGGCTTATTGTCCTGTGCATGCTGGGTACTCGCCATGGCATTGCACATTTGTTTGACAATAGCACGTTTTTGAACTTGAGTACGGGGCACGGTGGGGTCATCTGGAAGCTTTGCACTAGAGCGTTGTGATTCATTTGCCTCATCCAGGGACGAATAATGTGTGTCGATATCGACATTGTTGTTGACAGGGTCCATTAGCTTTTGATAGTCCCGAATTATAATAGGCACATCTACTTCAACAGGGGACACGTCGGGTTCAGGATCACTTTTGGTCTTGAGGGGTGACGGTGAAGAAGACAGGTATGCACCTCCTCCGAATTCACCACTACCAATGGCACGTGCAGGAACAGAGAGGGAGAGATTGATTGGAACGCTTGTAGCTCCATACGATGGTAAATCCATATAACTTTTGAGCACGGGGCTGTTGTTGAAGCCATGGTCGAAGTTGGGCTCACTAGGTATGGCACCAACAGGAAGATAAGGGGGGCTGGAGTCTAGCTCAGGACCTGAAGTGGATGCACCTGAGTTGGTTGCAAGATCATCCGCACTGGTACATGTATCAGTGAATAAACGGTACCTTTTACGTAGTATACAGAAAACCCACTCTGCCTGATTGAAGCCTAGAGCTCTATTCCCGGTGTGTTGCGGCATTGTAAGAGTTCTCGCAGCCAAACTATGGACTCCGCTGAAAGTGTTCTGACGAGGTGCATCCAGCGTATTCTCCATTGGGATTCCATTCACGAGTCCACCAGAGGACACCCAAGTACTAAAGATCCATATTAAATTTAGAAACCACCACGGCCTATGGGAAACTCACGGGTCAAGAAATCCATAGCCGAGGTCAGTATCGAGTGCAGGGTTAGGCGTGGGCACAGGGTTCAACTGCTGCTCCAGCTGTGCTTGCCAGTCATTGTAGTTCCAATCACCCATATGGGACATTTCGAAGGACGTCAAATAGAACAAATGACTACAGATACAGTGTAGCAGACAAAGAATGTTCAACTGCAAGTTCCGGCGACTGTCGCGGGATATTCACGAAGGGTAGGAAGGGTAAAGGAAGAATTTTGCCAGAAGATGGGAATCATCGGATGTGGGTAGAATAAAGAGCCAGCTAACTGGCAGAAACCAGCGTTTTAAATGAATGAAATCAGTTTATAATGAATGAAAAGGGTGTAGGTGAAGCATTCTTTCTTAAAGGGAATGATTTAAGAAGAGGAACTTCCAAGGGGAGGTGGGCAGTAGCGTGAATTTGGAGGGCGATTGATGGGCAGGAGAGCCTTTTTAAGTCGAGGATATGTTCCAGGCCATCATTCACAGCACGAACAAGTCTAACTGTTGTTGGATAGACAACTGCAACAGTTGGCCCAAAAGGGTAATCAATCATACAGTGACTGTCCAAACAATCCTTTCTCTGCAATTCAATTCCTGTTGGTCGATGGGTTCCATTGAGGAACAATAGAACCAGCAATCCTATTGAGAAATCTTCATGATTCACTAAGTTAGTGAAGATTTAGTCACATATAGGCCGCGAAAATATGAACAATTGAACCAATCATAACCCAATCATTCCATTTGAGACAATAATTCAATCAACAATTATATTGTCCCTGAAGTCTAGGGCCGGAAACAATACATTTATCTCACCCAGATGGCAGCCTAGAGTGCAAACTTCACTCGAAGCTCTTTGTATTTGAAATGAGCTATATCAATTAGCCCATCTTTTTCAATCCAATAGAGAAGGGAAAAAAAAAAAAAAAGAAAGAAAGAAAGAAAGAAAGGAAAGCTAGTTTGGAAGAAAGAAAAGGGAATATAAAAAATTTACTAAAATACGCCAGGTACAGTATACAATCTCGACTAACCGGATAGTATGCCTTCCCAGCCATTCGATTAAATTAATAGTGACTTGAGAAAGTATCTGATGAATGCAGATTATTATTAGGCTATCGTATACCGGGAATAATGTTGTCGGTTCCGTGTTTGAGCTGTAGCTTGATATGGAATCATTTTCCGGAGTGGGTCATTGTCGAAGTTCTTTGTTCCTTTGAAGAATTTTGGGTAGATGTTGAATTTTTGAATAATTTTCAAACCCGTGATTTTCCAACACATGGAAATTACGTGGCTGGGAAAGCTAGCTCCTCTAAACTGGGTCCCAGAAATGGCATTGACCACACTTTCACACTGTTATCATATCCTTGAGTAGCAGAAGACTCGTCTTCGTAGTGCCTCTGTCCAGAGCTCGTAGCAACGACACTGCCCATGGGGTGTAGCACGGTACTACTTACTGAGTCTACAAGAAGATGGTTAGTCAATAACATGGATTGTGTCCTGGGCGTAGTACTTACCATCATGTACCTTCCATTCCCATACCGGCGTTTGCGCTCCAACCGTCTGCGTTGGATCTCGCCATACTCTCATAAACCCATCCGTACCTCCCGCCCAAATCTCATGAGAAGCGCCTTGATTGATAGGTACTATGTCAATCTTCATCCGTTGGTTGGTGTTAGCCTTGCGACCTTCCAACCACCCAAGCAACTGTCCAGTTACGCGGATATCGTAGATCATAACCCCATCACTCTTCCGTTCAGCAATATAGAGATATCTTCCACAAGGGCTCCAGAGAAGCTGTGTAATTCCTCGACCCCCAATGTGGCGGTTGGCATCTGTCTTTGCGAGGCTAAAGGTGCCCAAGGACTGACCGGCACCGTTTGAATCGTACAACCCAATCTGTCTCGAAAAGGTGCCGGCTGCCAAAACGCCATCTCCAGTCGGGTTTACAGCCATTGCAGAAATGATGCCCTTCATACCAACACCCCCTCCCACAGTTTGTTTGCGCTTACTGGGTATGGTTGGCATCCAGGTAACAGGGCCATCGCTACCTGAGCGAGAGACGTCGAAAAGACAGATTAGGCTATCAGAACCAGTGAGAAAGTGTGTACCTCCAAGAACGCTTGGATAGATAATTGAATGAGGCGTGATGAATGCCTCCGTTGTAGGATTCACCAATGAATAAGTCGCTAAAGATGCCGGCGCAAGAGCTGATGTCAGCCTGATTGGGTGGTCCCTGACCGACGATAAGAAAAGGGTAGTAGACGGATCCGAAAGTGAGTAGAATGGATATATAGCAGTGGCATAAGTTGGTTCCACTGAAGGTAGAATGGAGTAGGGAGAGAGTTGATGCGGTGATGGTCTTTCTTCTAAGAGGTCTGGAGGCCTGTGTATTCGTCAGTCTCACACTATGCGCCATGCGCAATCAGAACTGACAATATATAAGTCCTTATATGATGATCTGCAGAATCTGTCAAGAGTGTGGTGCCATCAGGAGTCCTAATGAGACGCTAGTCAGTGTGGACGCTTTTAGATGAGCTTTAGCACGCATACCATTCTACACTTTTCACATGATTAAAATCACGGCTGCTTCCATTTTTCCTCTTTACAGGCGTTGAAGTTCCTTGCTCGAAATCCTTCTCTGGGGTGTCTTCTGCTTTAGACTTATGCTGAGTCGAAGCCACGCATATCGGCTTATTCTCAGTATCTTCTGTGAGATCCATCAAGCACAAAGACTGGAACGAAAACCAGCGGACATTGGCTGTATATACTTTCGATCAAGCGATAGTGTCTAGAAACTTAAGTAAAGGGAATATTAAGACAGTCTGGCGGAGGAGCAGAGATAAATCCTTCATAGGAGTTGGTCATGTAAGCCCGTCTAAGCTTTAAGTGACAATGACGAGGCTTCAAATGAAGCTCTTGTGAATCCACACGATAACTCGATAAATATCTTCACGCACTGAATCATAAGCCCAGGAAGAACAGAAGTAGCCGGTAAGTTTAACCCGCAGATCAATACCTGACTGCACACAGAACAGAAGAAACTACAATGATTCTGGTCGTCTCCTGATTACAAAGTATACAATCCAGTGACACGCTTGTGTGTGTCACAATGGAGGTCAATTGGTAACATATAATAGCTGACCAGTTCGGTATGATCAGATAAAGCTCCCACCTGGAAGGAAAATTATTGAAAACAATCCAAAAGTGCCATTTTGTGTGGTAACGAGTACTGGAATGTTGAAATGATGTTCAAAATAAGTTTAATGGTTACTGAATACCGGCATCGGCGAATCTTACCCCATCAATCACTAGTTCCGAGCTTTGTTGCAGACTGTTTCACTTTGTTTTCAACTTCCGCTTCATCGGGCATTCTGTTTGTTGTATTCCTACGCGCAACTTAATTTACAGTGCGCTAATTTCCGTTTGAAGCTCAATTTGTTGTTATTTGTTTTCAAGGGTATAACGTCTAATACTCACAATGTTTGGCACAAAACCTGCAGGCAGTGGTCTGTCAATAAACACCAATTCAGCCAATTCTTTGTTGTAAGAACCCGACTAATTCTTGTCCATTCCGCTGCATTGCTTTATGATTCTGGTTTTCTACGCGGTGATAACCCTGGTATCTTGTGCTGCCTCAAGAGTTGCCTTTCCTTTCCTTTCTTTCACCATTAGTATTTTGATTTCGTGTGAGCAGTTATTAAACACACTACTTTATCTTCCGTACAACTCTATCTTTGGCGAATTCAGCCCTCAGCCCGAGAAAAGTACTAACTATCCTTTTTTAAACAGTGGTGGCGCAAATACCACGGGCCAGACAAGTTCCTCTACAGCCACTCCTGGAGCGACGGGCACATCCGGGGGCCTTTTTGGTAATCTTGGAAGCGCTACAACACAGCCCAAGCCTGCCGGCGGCTTGTTCAATAATCCAGGCAGTGGAAACACGCAACAAAATCAGTCCTCCGGCACAAATATGTTTTCGGGATTGGGCGGACAACAAAGCAATACGGCAGGAGGTAGTCTCTTCGGAGGCCAGACGGCAACCACCTCCCAACCACAGTCGGGTGGTCTTTTCGCAAATGCTCCAGGAACGAATACAACACAGACTGGTACGACCGGCGGAGGCTTGTTTGGAGGCGCCTCTAACACACAAGCTCAACCTAAGCCGATGTTTGGTGGCTTAGGAACATCCACAAATACCGGTTCATTGTTGTGAGTAAAGCTTTCATCCAATCCTATGTGTTGGCCAGCTGAATAACATTTGGGCCTTTTCAGTGGTGGCGGAACTCAGAACAATACCCAGCAACAACAACAACAGCAAGCCCAGAAACCCACCCTATCTTTGTTTGGAAACCAGAATACTACAACCCAGCAACCCGCGCAACCTACGACTGCTGCAGCTACAACGGTAGTCCCGGGGGTCAAAGTAGACCTTAGCAACCTTCTTCCAACGACCAAATACGAAAGCTGCGCCGATGAGGTGAAGAAGGAACTGGAATTTGTCGATAACTACGTACTCTCGCAGATGAAACTATGCAACGAGGTGTCGAATATGATTCCGAGTATAGCGGCTCAGGGCGAAACCATTCCGAATGACGTGGAATTTGTACAGGGTAAATTAGAAACGATGCAGCATGCATTGGAGAATGATGCCAGCGATATTGATCAGCTGCGGAGTCTTGTCGCTCGTGATGCGGCCGAAGCACAGGTGGGCTTCCGCGCGATCGATACACTTAAACTACCATTGCAATTTCAGTCTACGGGGCCGACTGGATGGTGGTCTGTCCAAAACCAAAAGGTTTCGGACCGGCAATCAGTGCGTTCGACTCGCAAAAACACACTAGCCCTTCCTGATGACGTTGACGGAGATCCTTCCACCGTCACGTCTGTTAACGGCGTTCCTGTCAATCTGGTTGATTACTTTTCACAACGGTCCGACGAAATGGGCACTGTCCTCGAACGTTATCAGCGGAACTTGAAAGAAATCGAAGACCACCTCCACGGCGTGGAGGCTACCCTAGAAAGGCAGATCAATGAGTATTTCACGTCACGGAGCCGTGATGGAGCAGCTGCGGGGACACCCAAATCAGTACTTAACGATCTGGCTGCTGTGCTCGGGGATGTTGAAGCTGGAATCCTGGGTGTTGCCGGTCGTCTTGGAGGCGTTACGGAACAGGTTCAAGAAGTTGTTTTGGGGCCGCCTTCACTGGGCGAGGGTCGTCTTAATTTATCATGAAGGTATTTTCTATGTACAATATAATGAACCTCTGCCGTTTGTTCCCTTGAATTTGGGGCGGTTGGGTGTCATGCCTGGAGTACGGTCATTGTCCAAGGTCGGGCGTTCTGTGGGTACATTAATTAACAGGCGCTTATTTTCCTATCTATTCTATTAAGCGTTCCCCTTAATTTTTACTTCCGTACTCTGAGTGTAGTTGAGCTGATAGTATAACTTATATGATTATCATTCGGTAATCTTAAGTAGTCCCTCCTTATGTCATCGGTGTCGGTGTGACGACGCAAGGTCTCGAACGAAGCATTGTATTTAGAGCAAGTAATTTGATGCGTAGATTTTCCTCCCTTAAACCCCCTGTTTTATGGAGATAATGAACACCATATGACGGTTATGCAAGTGTGGGTAAATTGCCCGGCGACCAACGGGATTGGCACGCAAGAGCTTGGCAGCCTTGCGTGATCGCACCTAATCTTGGACCCCGGGTTCCCATACTTTGGTCCATGATCGACAACCAGAGAGCTTGCGACTATCAATGTTTCAACTTATCGATAAATCTGCCGTCCTGTCTCGAATTCTAGATTAACTTGCTAGATGTTTTCAACCCTTGAAGACCTTGACTGAACCATTTTGACAACAGTACCATTATCATCAACCACAATAATAATAAACATATCTTATCTCCCTTTTTACCCCATCATGGGGTAATGGTTCATCTTACTTTGAAGCTCAGACCCAAACTTGAGCCTTTTAGGGAAGGCCCAAATGACGTGATGCGCAGTTCATCTTCGATCCACGACTTCGAGAAGCACTGGGGAAACTTAGTTCCGTGATCCACATCCCCTAATTCGTAATGGAGGCCTCCTATCACTGGTCACCGGCCTCTTGGGTGATTGCCGCCAACGATGGTGCCATTTCCGTGATCACCGACTGTGACGACGATGTGTCATGTTAACGGCTGATCAGCCGGCTGTCAGGGAGCTTAGAAATGGCGGTCTACTCTCCCTAGCGACACTTGCTCTATACATAAGGCCAAACGATTCCTGAAGAGGGTCCAAGCAGTCCAAATCCATCCCACAGTTCTTCATTGTTCTTTAAGTCTTTTCAATATGGCACCTTCCCTAGAGGACCCGGTCTTAGCGCCATCCTTTGAACAAGTTGTCCTTCCCAAGAAAGAGTTTATCAACGATAACAAGTTCCACTATGTACCCGGGCGTACGGTCATAGAGAGTCATGACAACTATCCTTATGAAGACCTTTTACCCTCTTTCCCTGACATTCGCTGGGGTCCGTTGAAAATAATCCCATACACAGACAAAGGACTTCGAGGAGATCCTAAGTTTAGGAACTTGCTGCGTGATGCAACCGATGTTTTTGATTACAACCCAAAAATCGGGACTGAGGTCCACGGTGTCAACCTCGCCAAGTTAGACGATTCCCAGAAGGATGACTTGGCCCGGCTTGTTGCGGTTCGCGGAGTGGTGTTCTTCCGTGACCAAAAGGATCTGGATATTGAAGCCCAAAGAAATTTGGGTGGGTACTTCGGCACCCTGCACAAAGTAAGAAAGAGTCCTAGAGATTATCCTCCCAATGAACGGGTGTCTGACATTCATATAGCATGCAACCACATCTGTTCCAAGGAAGAAAGGCCTGGAAGATGTCCATGTGGTTTACGCTGGAGATAACTCTGGCGATCAACGTGCAATGTTCACACCTAGTTTTCTATGGCATTCGGATGTATGGAGAATCCCCCACTTTTGGTCCTAGAATGACAACTAATTTCTATCTTAGGTGACCTATGAGGTGCAGCCGCCATCCTACACAATGTTGAAAGTTGTGACAGGGCCCCCTCGTGGAGGAGGTGGTGACACACTCTGGACTTCTCAATACGCCGCCTATGATGCCTTGTCCACTCATATGCAAAACTATCTTAAGGGCTTAACTGCTCTTCACTCAGCAGATATGCAAGCGTCTGATACACGGGCCCTCGGCCGCACAGTCCGCCGTGAGCCCGTCACCACAGAACATCCCTTGATCCGAACAAATCCAGTTACTGGTTGGAACAGTCTGTTCTTCAACCCAGGTTTTGTTACGAAGATTATCGGAATTCCCAAGACTGAAAGTGACGCAATTATCAAGTACCTTAGCGAGGTGATTGCCACCACTCAAGAGATGCATGCCCGATTTCAATGGAGCAAAAACGACGTTGCGATTTGGGATAACCGCACTACGGTGAGTACCATGCTTGTCTCTACCAAGAACCTTGTGACTAATAGATGATTATTAGAACCACTCAGCGTCGTACGGCTTTGCACCTCATCGTCGTCATGCTGTCCGGGTTGCTGCGCAAGCTGAGCGCCCTTACTTGGACCCGGCCGGGAAATCGCAGGAAGAAGAGTTCATCGCTCTTTACAATCTACCGCCGGTGAATAAAGATGGCTCTCGTCAGTCGAACTACAATGACTAAGCCTGGCATGTCTGAATGTGCTAAACTTTTGCATCTACATTTCTTTCTTTCTTGTGACATGGCGTTTGCGCATACCCGGGTAATAACTTATTTCATAATCTGCATAGCAAATAAATATGAGCCTTATATTTTTTTTTCTTGAAATAATTCAGCATGAAACCTATGGAACTTTCCATGACATGACTATAATGTGCATTTCGAAAAGTTACAAAACGCATGTTGACACAATGCCACGCGTGTAGGAACTTTACGCCTTCTACCACATCCACAATATCACAGAACTACAACTCTCCTTGAAATCACTAAAGTATCTTAATGGAACCCCACCAAGAGCCATCCTTACTAGACTACGCCCGGTACCATGGCATCGCTACCGATTACACGACAGTCGACCCTCTAACAAAGATCGAAGAGTTCCTCCCCGAACTCGATCTCCCAGCCTTACCGCAAGACAAACTCTCAGACTTTCAAGAATACATATATGAATTCCAAAGATGCGTCGAAGATGATCTCCGGAAAGAAAAGTTCAACCTCAGGAAAGAAGACGCTCGTTTGCTATCATCTGTGATCCGACAGGCGAGAGCAGAAAAGACGGATATAAACTGGAACGAGGTCTTGCCGGCGTTCAACAAGGATGATGAGCTCAAGCTGGAAGTCCCGATCCTCGGTATCGATAGCGTATTGAATCCAGTGCCGGCGAAAGTACCGCTGCGTTACGATTTAGATACATTCCATTTTGACGCTCTTGATGAACCGCCTCTGGGTCCGGAGCATGACGCTATCATCGACGAGATACTGCGTGAAGGAGAAGACATGATGAGGGATATCAAGGCCGAGAAGCTACGCTGTAGTAAGGAATCTCTGCTGTTGATACAAAGGGCTAGGAAGCCCGCTGGATTCCCCTTCGAGGAGTTTGAAGGTTTACTGGAGAACATGAGATTGTCTAGCCAGGTAGGCGCTTTAGGCATTTTGTGGAAAGATGCTATCTAATTCAAACGTGCTTGCAGGGAGATAATCCTTTCCCAGAGTCTCCTCCTTACTTTATCACTGATGCAGATGATTCGTGGTATAGGAGTCCGTCACCTGTTCCGGCATCGAATATGCTGCCTAGCTCCTTTCCATCTGATGGACATGGGCCTGAACTAGTTCATAATTGGGGATCCACGCCTGGAATAGACTCGAATATAGATGAATGTAATTTGGCGAGCAAACATTCCACAAAAAGCTATTCGGTTGAGGAAGTGGATAGAACTGCTCAAACTGATGATGAAATGAAGGGGTTGGCCTGCACAAATGATGTCTGGCAAGAACCTTCAGATCAGCACAACTTTCAAACAAAGATGGATTTGCCAGACACATATGTACCCCCTGATCATGCCTCCAAGACCATGCAACCAAACTTGAGCACCTCTTATTCCACCCCTGATGTTGGACCTGTCCATAGCCTACCACTTGCAAATGGAACTCCTTCGAATGAAGCCATTATCGACGAGAGAAATAACATTTCAAGACAACAAGACACCTTACAGATTCCTTCGAGCGATATTCCACTTATATCGTCGCACCGCATGTCTAGGAGCCCAATCCAAACCTTTGAAACAAACACTGCGTCGAAGGAACTATCATCTCAGCAGTCACCACCCACAGAGACCGGCTATCTATATACAAGAAAGGACCACAATAGCTCTGTTATCCAGCCAGAGCTCATCGAGACAGAGGGATTCATCCAGGCGAGCTCTGAGAGAGGAAGTGTACCCTCGATTGATAGCGGCGGCGATTTGAGAGATAGGGGAATGGATCCAACGTCCTCTTTCGGCATAGGGGCCCCTGGATGCTGGCTCGACGAAAGTACCTCGAATATTAACCCTATAACCAGCGAGAGAAAAACCACCACGTCCTCAGATACAGTCATCGATTCCACAGAATGTATCAATCTATGCTACACACCTCTGGCTAGACGAAAAAGAAGACACGAGGAGGTTGACAGGTATTCATGGAAAGATCACAAATTATCTCAACAGAAAACAGTGGTCATACCTGATGAAAGCAAACAGGCAAATTTCTCGCGAGCTCCAATGCTGGGCTCATTATCAGCTTTTATGGAGACCAGGGGCCGGGTACAAGAACATTCGGCCACAGTTAGCCCTTATTTTATTCAAGACCAGCCAAAAACAAGTAATATAAATCTGCAATGTTCAATACCATGTTCCCAAAGCCATACACCACCCCCAACCCACCCAGATACCACTATCATCGAGCAACAAGATTGCCACCCAGCCCCTGGAAGACAACAGTACCCTCAATTCCAGACACACACTCACGAACAGCCTCTACTATTCCTATCAACATCTCTACTCAAAACCCATCTATCGATAGTGCGAGCGCTTGAAAGAATGCCAACCCCACCGGGTATGATATACAGAGACTATGAAGACGACATTCACGCCAGACCCTCCCAACCACCAACAAACACCAGCCTCACCCTCCCAAAAGAAGCAGATATCATCATATCACCAACAACAGGAATCATCCTAACAACCCTCCAAGCAACAACCCAACTATTCCTTCCAGGCCACAGACTCAATCCCAAACTGAATGGACTAAAGTGCATCAACTCGCCTCTTCGGGAACGCATCTTCCTCTTATCCAGTCGCTACAAACGCCTCTACATATTCGTCACGCACAGCACAAGCGAGACAAAAGGAACAAACTCATGGACAGCAGATAGTCGCTCACTAAATTCCTTCACGGCGCTCACAGCTTTCTGCGACTCGCTATCATCGTACTCTACTATCTCCCCGATACTCCTTCCCCAATTGCCAGAAACCATCATAGGATGGATTCTAGCACTAGCCCAGAAACACACATTCCAATTCCCCTGTTCTTCGAATGTTACAGGCTTCACACCAATCAATCCACCAAGCGCTATGGAAAAGGAAACTAGCTGGGAACTGTTTCTTCGCCGTGTCGGATTGAATCCTTATGCCGCACAGACTGTCTTGACATCGCTTAAAGTAGAAGGAAAGAACCCGGTCCTGGAAGGTGATATTGAGGAAGGATTTGGAGCTTTGTCCGTGTTCATTGAGATGCCATCGGACCGCCGTCAGGAACTCTTCGGAGCGTTTATGGGAGAATATACCCAGAAGGTTATTGAGAGGGATTGGCAGTGTGACTGGGCATTAGACTTGAGTGATACAGTCCAACTGTGACCTGATGCTGATACGGTCATACATTGTGCTGGATGTGAGAGTGAGATGAGAATTGATAGTGAGATACAACTTGAGCTCGTGAGCGTTAGATGTTTACTTAGAAGAATGGCAGTTCTTATAGCTTGCTAGATGCAGTAATCCAAATGCTTTATGACAGGATACTACAGATTCGAAGGCTCTTGAGTTTCTGACTTTACCCGGTGATCGGCTGTAAAGTCGCAATGAGCGTACAGTTGCAACCCTTACAAACAGTACTCAAGTGCCTGGTATTAGCATTTACCCGGGTACCTCAGCACTTTCAACGACCAATTTAAGAGAGGAGACATCGTATAATTACTCGTGTTCATCCCGCGGACAAGCGCAGAAGATGACGATTGCTAAAGTACATCGCACGGTATGCAAAAAGGAACCAGGAAAGACGTCCACGCTTGAGACAAGAGATGCAAGAGAGAAGGGGGAGGTAACATTAGCCCAAAAAAAAATCGAGGGACAAGTTTTTACACCGTCCTCGCTTAAAAGGGTGTTCTTTTTTTAGATTATTTTAGGTGCATGTCAAAGCTTCATGATTTGCGTGATATGGTACAGGACTCCGACTGGGTTATTTCAACCAGCTGGACCGCGAAAAGACAAGGCGTAGAACTAATCTAGTTCTCACGGATCTTGGCGAGAAGCCTGGGTTGGTCAATATTAGATGTCGACTGTCGAAATTCTGGAGAGTAAGAAAGGGAAAACATACTCATGGTCACGGAAGAGGGTGTACTCCTCTTCGCCAACCTTGACGGCGCTACCACCAAACTGTGATGAACTTCGTTAGTATTTTTGAAACCACCATTTGCTTCATGGACAGCATCGGATGGACCCGGAAGCTGGGCCAAAGGGCACCAGAGCAGTGACATACCTGAGGGATAAGGACGTGGTCACCGGCGGTAACGCTCATGGGGAGACGGCCACCGTTCTTGTCAAGAAGACCGGGGCCAACAGCGAGGACCTTAGCCTCGTTCTGCTCCTTGACGCTGCTCTCAGGGAGGAAGATGCCGGAGGCGGTCTTGGTCTCGGGCTTGACGCGCTGGACCAGGACACGGTCAAGGAGGGGAGTAAGGTTCTTGATGTTGCGGAGGAAAGACTGATTTAAGCATATCTGTTAGTAATTGATGCCAATGACGGTTTCCCCAAGTCCAATGAACGATGTCATAGATGTAGAATAGCCGGGGAAATGGCGGGAAAAGTTCGACCGGAGCTTCCTCATCATATGTGATGATTGTGAAGACGTACCATTTTGACGGAGGGTATGTGATTTGTGTGTGGTAAACACGTAAAAAGGTTGACGGCAGATATGAAGAGCGGTAAAGTTGAGGTGTGGAGGGAAAAGAGGAAGAAAAAGACCGGGGAAGGGAAAGAAAGAAGATCTCGACTCAAGTCGACACGAGAAATTTCCAGAATGCCAAGACCCATAGCTTGACTTTACCGCTGCCGAGGGTAATTTACTTGTATGCAGTACATACATCAACCATTCTATTTTCATTTGCTAAATTTTGAATGTATCATTCATAAGTTTGTAATTCCTTGTTGATCTTACAATTTTTCAAAATCTCATAAACATTAGTTCCCCCTTATAACAACCTAATTGAATTCATCCTCCTTGTATCCCCTCCTCGTTGTCGCAATTGTAACGAAAGCTCCTTTCTCCCGAGCCAGCTTAATTTAGACTTAACCTGCCATTCTTAGAAAAATGAGAAGAAAAAAAAAAATTCATGGTTGAACTATTTGGCGTATCGTGATTGTTACACATGGAACTCCACCTGACCGTACCGTCCCTTAGATGCTACACAGCGCATTAGAAAGATTACAACGTGAACGAAACATGACTTCCAGTAGATTTTCACCATCTCCGTCCGCGTCCTCGTCCGCCGCCATATCCACCCCCGAATCCCATCTGAGGCTGCCCACCACCTTGGTTTCCAAAACCGGGCTGGCCTTGTTGTCCGCCGCCTGCGCCGGATTGGCCTCCCATCATCGCCTGAGCGTGTTGCATGAAGGACATGGGGTCCATTGACGAAGGATCCAACCCTTGTGCCATCATGCTTGCCAACATACCCTGCATCATGTCCGGAGACATGTCTGGCATTCCCGGCATGCCAGGCATTGGTGGTGGTGCGCCACCTGGACCCCCAGGTCCAGGTTGAGGACCACCGGGCATGGGTGGGAGTCCCATAGTCAAGAAGCTTTGCATATCATCCAACTGCTTCTTCTGATCTCCAACTTCCCTCCGTAACTCCTGCTGCTTCAATACGTAGCTTGCCCATGTGAATTCATCAAAGCCGTAGTTAAAATAATCGGAGATATCGGAACCGGGCCGCCTCCATGGCTTGTCATCCTCTGGGAAGTCCGTGTCCATATCTGTCAACAAGATAGGCTTCCCAGTGGTGGGATGGATTGGATTCGCATGAACATCGATGTTCGAAGCGTGGACGGGAGGATATGCGGAACCGGGCTTTTGCGGTACGGCAGGTCGTGCATTGACCGGCGCCGGAGTGGCGGGCTCAACTTTCGGGGTCAAGGAGGGAGTTACAGGTTTCGATACGGGGGCGGAATCGACAGATGAGGGTCGCTGCGACTCAGCCCGTAGGCTGGCATGACGGGGATGTGGGCTTGTCTAGTGTCAGATAAAAACATGGACTTGTTGCGCTTTGATAAACTCACACTTCTGGGGGAGGAGCATCTGGGGGGGCTTCGGTGATGATATTGAAATCATCCTATTAAAGAGTAGTCTTAGCATACAGAATAGGAGCATTTCACCGCATTGAGCATACATCGTCTTCTTCAACCTCTATCTCTTCCTCCTCGACGTCATCCGAGTCCTGTTTGGCGTTTGCCTGAGCATTTTGCGCTGTGTTTTGTGACGCGTTTACTGGAACCGCATCGGCGGGATCGTAAAGATCATCATCATCATCGTCCATGTATGTATGGTTCTGCATTTTAGGAATTGAGCTCTGAGCAGAGATTTGGAAGACAGGAAGACGCAGGTTGTTTACAGCGGATATCGCAATCAAAAGACGGAGTTTGTTTTGTTTGCTTTATTGTTTGAATGTTAATTACGCCCGCAAACACAACCAATCTCAAGCCCATTTGATCCTGAAGGCTATTGTTCTAGATTCAAAAGAAAAATAGATAATCCACTATCTAACCAAGCTTGTCATCCAATCAATTACGCAATGAATTCATTGATCCCACATGTTCCGCCACTGAACTTCAAAACCTTGATTTTCAACTGGTCAGTTCGCCGCGGTCACGTGTGACATCAATTACTTCCATGTGAGATCTTGCGACGTCAACCTCTTGTTCAACCAAAATCATAGAAACGCTCTCAATACTTGCAGTAATGGCGCACTCGGAGCAACAGAGCCATAGCTCAACACCGCGCTCATTTACAAGCCAAACAGTGTCCGCTGAAGAATTACTCAAGTCACAAACTGTTGGTCTAGTTCACCTTTCGGATTTTCGCAAGCGTCGCGCAGAGGTTCTCGAACAGAAGGAGCGAGAAGCACATGATAAATCGCTAGGCAGATTCACATCCGGCACTTCAAGGAGTGCAACTCCATCAACAGGCGATGTGACCGATAGGTAAGCTAAAGCGGGCCTTTCCACTCCGTGAGAGTCTTAGGCTGACCACAACATAATAGCGCATCGGCTCTCAGCGAGGGACCTCCGAAGAAGAAAAAGAAGAAGAAGGTGCTCGCTAAGAGCAAGCTATCATTTGGGGATGACGAGGAAGAAGGAGAGAATACCGGGGAGGATTCCACCGCCAGTATACCGCGATCTGACTCGAAAACGCCCAGTGGCTCTGTACCATCTTCGCGTCGCATTACACCAAATCCGAATGCCCCACCCCCCCCTAAAGCGATTACAAAAGCCGCCATAAAGGCGGAGGCGGAGGCGCGAGATGCTTTGCGCAAGGAATTCTTGGCCATGCAAGATGCTGTCAAGAGCACGGAGATTTTAATACCCTTCATTTTCTACGACGGAACGAACATACCCGCAGGAACGGTCAAAGTCAAGAAAGGCGATCCCATATGGCTCTTCCTGGACCGGTGCCGAAAAGTGGGCGCAGAGCTGGGCGTGGGCGGTAGCGGAGCATCGAGGGCGCGGACTAATAATCGTCGCGAGTGGGCCAGAGTCAGCGTCGACGACTTGATGTTAGTCAAGGGCGATGTAATTGTCCCACATGTGAGTGTCTCCTTAGTAAAGTAGCCGTTTATGTGCGGCCCAGTGCTAACCGTGACCTAGCATTATGAATTCTACTATTTCATCGCGAATCGCGTATCCAGCTTCTCGCAAGCTGGGGGGTTATTGTTCGACTATTCCAACAAGCCCCCGGCGGTTGTTAGTTCTGCCGATGACGATCCTTTATCACGGCCAAACAATGAGCATCTTGAGGGTGCCGATAAGGATCCTGCGTCAACGAAGGTTGTCGATAGACGATGGTATGAACGGAATAAACATATTTATCCTGCCAGTCTATGGCGGGAATACGAGCCGGGCCCAGAGTTTGAAGAGAAGATGAGGACAACACGCCGCGATGCATTGGGGAATAGCTTCTTTTTCTAAGGAAATCCAGGTACAGTGTCAGCCATGAATAGACGGCCATAGATAGGCGCGTTGATACTTGAAGTTTGTATATTAAGATACCCTGCATACCAGACATAACAAAGGAAAATCTCAAATTTAAGTTTATTATGCGTTAGCCTTTGTTTAATTTTAATTTTGATTTTTTATGCTTCCTCTATGTATTCTTGTTGACTTAAGTATCCAGTGCACATGTGTCTGTCCAACTATGGACAAGCGCCTTCTAAGCTCAGTTTCTACTCATCGCCCACATCTTCGAATTCTTCTTTCTACCGATTCTTTTCGCTTCCACATACTCTACATCAGATCTGACTATGGACTCATACCTGCGCTGTAATACCCTTGGGTGTCGATTGCCATTGAAAGAAGAAGCAGTTGTCACAACCTGCTCGTAAGCTAACCTCACCATGCTCATATGTTTTAGTATTCTGTCTACTCCAGGCTGCTCAGCAATAACATGCCAGTCATATATTTTGTCTCCAATGCGCGCATCAACTCGGGTTATCCCATTCATCGGACAGCAGACGCCACTGCCCAGCATGCCAGACAATCCTTATCAACCCAGACGATGCCGTAAGAACAGTCTTAAACCCAACAGAAGATTACAAGACCAGTGTATTGAGTGGACTCGATCCGAACACTATAATGGAATGTGCTGGTCGCGCGCTAATGTTTTGGACGTACCAAACGACCCAAGAGATGTGTGTGTCGGCAGCCATCATTCGAACCCACAGCATACTAATCCACCCTAGCTTCTACCAGGAATTCCTTGCCAAGAAATTGACCGAAAAGTATACAAATCTTAATACGCAGATGGATAAAGTCATCCATAATGCCAACACTGAGATCTCGACATTGCAGGCAAGGTTAACGGGTTGGTTTCGTCTTATATCTAACCTTGTCAAGTCTCTACTAAGGGAAAACCAGAGATGCAGTCGTCGCACGAACAACTTGGAAAAAAGAACCAGGAGCTTGTTGACCTATATAGGGAAAAATGCAAGAAGTTCGCACAAATCACAAATCTCTACAACATCCTAAAATCCCGTGCCATGAGACCCCATTTGCAAACTGCTGCATCGGACTCGGTTGCCCAGGCGTTGAACTCTCTAGGCACGTCAAATAACACACCAAAGGGCCCGGTATTGCAGCTACAGACTGCATCGGGCCGTCCCCAACATACATTTCCGGTCAACCAGGCAGGGGTAGAACAACTGCATCGGTATCAGCGAAGTGGCACTGGGAGTTCGAAGGGGACGAGAAAAAGAGCAGATACATCAACAATGCCACCGCCAACTTTTCCAGGAAATGTTAAAAGCCGTAAGATACGTCTTGATAGTTCATCGAGTCTCTCTGATGCTTTTTCAGGGCAGATGCCGCCGACTCCTCAACACAGGACACGGCTTACTTGTCCGCCGTCACGCCCTTCCACGGGAATGTCGAACTTACCACAAGATAGCATTATGCACGATCGTTTTCAAGCCAATCCGGGTCCAGTCAATCCGCCCGTAAACAGTTATAGCTCGTTGGGTCGGGAGAATCCAAACCTACCAACAAGAGGTGAGACAGGAAGTGGACCTCCGGTGTCACGGACCTTTTTCGACAGGACAATTATATAGAACAAGTACAGCATGGGCAGAGAAAATGGAATACAGACCGCGAGTCTCTTGAAGCCATTCATCGGGCTTAAGTTCATTCCTCTCGCTCCTGCATTGTGATATGCCCCACGTCCGCTTATTATTGGCTTTGCCATGCTCCATCGGAAACCCGGCTCTACCACGATTGAATAAACCGAAGACATATAGTATACTACCGAACTAAAGTTTCAACTATAAACAACAGAAGCCCGAAGCCCGAACCTAACCCCACGAAGTTCACTTCTATGTTAAAAGGTGGCATTTAACAGCTTCAAACCTTTACCAGACAGCCGAGGAACAGTCAAGAATATAATATACCGAGCTTATCAGAAACGACCCCCCACACTTCAACATGGTATATAACTAACTGACACTTTGAACGGACCACTCCAGCCACTGCAGTCAATAAACCCTCAAATCTACCCTCATCAATCAAGGAAAAGAATCCCACAACTTCAGTAACAACTAAATCTCACCCAAAATACAAAACCAAACCCATCCAATCCACAACATATAAACCCCCATAGTATAACCAAGACCCAAAACACCCACCAACTACTAGTAATAAACCCAAGCCGAGACCCAACATAGATAATAAAAAAGCAAAACAAAAACAAAAAATAGCAAAACAATAATAATAAATTAATAAAAAAAAAACCCCGATCTACAAGCCCCATCTGCAATGGCCCGTCCCGTCCGCTTCCCACATCCCATCCATCCATTTTGCCCTAATGCTTTTTTTTCCCTCCGTCCATCCGCGTCCCCATCTCGGACGTGCGGAAGTTTTTAGTTACTATCAGCGCACAACACAAAAACTGCCATGCCATGCCTATCCTACCCACAACTCTATTGAAGGAGTTTAAAATTCTTGTCACTCGCATGGATCGTAGATCTGAGGTTTATTTCTTAGTGGTAATTTTCAAGTAGTTTATTTTGACGTGGGGTTTGGGGCTTTACGTTGTTTTTTTTACGGTTTGGTATTGATGTATGTATACTTTGAGTCCTATACCTGATGTTATGGGTATACATGCTTTTTTTTTGAGGTTGCGATTCACGCAATAACTTTCCTCAGTTGCATCCAAGGGCGATTCCTCAGCTCTTGTCAATAGTATAGATTTCGTTTTTCTTTTCTTGATAAGTTTACTTGATAAATCTATGTGTATATAGTAGTAGGGTTATATTCGTTGATTCATCTTTACGAGCATTAATAACGTCGGTAATCGTGTCTTATTAACGACTAACGCAGAATCATGTTTTCCATGCCCTGCAAGACCAAGTCTAGATATCAACTCCATACAATGGAAATCCCGTCACCTGACCAAGCGATCCGGTCGAGGTTTTGTCCAACTGCTCGCTCTTTGCCCACCGTAGAAATATGAATAAGAAAAAATTGAAACCATATCATGCCATGCGTTCAGAAACGAAATGCCACACACGTAAGATTAAATTAAGTAGAAAACAAAAGAGGAAAGGAAAATCCTTTACGCGGAAAACTCCTTGACATCGGACTTCTTGCCGAGAAGGGCAAGAGGGACGATACCGCTGACGTGCATCTCAGGACCGTAGACATGCATGTCGAGACCGAGCTCCTCACCGACGGACTTGATGTTCTTAAGACCCTCCTGGTAGTTAGGACCGGCACGACGGACCCAGATCTGGACCTTGTGCTCGTTCAGGGATTGAGAAACCTCACGCAGGGCACGGATGACACCCTTGAAGGTGGAGGCAACGTTGGTGAAGTTGGCAATACCACCACCGATGAACAGAACCTTGCCGTCAGGGTGGGTAGGAGCACGCAGCATCATGTCCAGGACAGTGCGAGCGTAGTTGAAGGTCTGAGTCTCGGTGGGAGCACCGGAGTACTCTCCGTAGTTGGCAAGCTCACTGACGAAGCCGGCAGAGGCAATGGCATCGGCGTACACGACGGAGGCACCACCACCAGCGACGAGAGTCCAGACACGACCCTTGGCGTTGAGAACGGTGAGCTTCAGGGAAGCACCGGTCTTGGCATCCATGTCGGAGATGAACTTCTCCTCCTTGGTCATCTCACGACCGAAAGGAGCGGGGAACTCCATGGCAGGGCCGGCATCGACAGTAACCTTGCCCTCCTGAGGAGCAACGGCAATGCCGAGGTTCGCGAGGCTACGGGCGATAGCCCACTTGGTGCCACACTCGAACTCAGCAGTCTGGTCAAGCTTGGCAGCCAAATCGAGGAAGTGAACATCAGCAGAGGTGGCATCAGCGTTGGGGATAACCACCAGAGGGTTGATCTCAAGGTATGTAAACTGGCAATCGACATAGACGGCGTACAGACGGGAGATGAAGTCGACGAGAACGTTGTGAACGCCCTTGGGGACCTTGCTCAACAGAGCGGCAGCGATCTCCTCGTTGGAGGGGTAGTTCTTGAGGTTGACAGGAATGAGAAGCTTCTCAGCCTTAGCGTCGACATCACCAACATCAACACCACCCTCGTGGGTGAAGAGGATCCAGTCACCCTGCCAATTGTTAATTGAACACTCTCTTGTATAACGGGAATCAAGTAGCTTCTTACCTCACGCACGGAGTTGATGTTAATGTAGTACTCGGTCTCCTGGGGGTGAGGGACGAAAGGCTCAACCAAGAATTGGCGGAGAACACCGGTGACGGTCTCAACCTGGACGTCCTTGGCGGCGCGAGCCTCAATCCATTCCCTAGCCTCAGCCCAGGTCTTGTTCAAGGCAAGCAGACCGCTCTTCCCACGTCTCTTGATCAATTGATCGGGCTTAGCGACGAACTTAGCACCGGCAGTCAACAGCCATGGGTAGGTGACCTCGGCCTGGTCGAGGACATCCTTGACGGCGCGATCTTCAGGGAAATAGAGAGAGGCGAGGCGAGGAGGAGGGTTGTGAGTGGAAGAAGCAGGGAGAGGAGTAGGCTTGATAACGGGAGCACGAGTAAGGTGGTAGTTGAGGATGGCCTTGCCATCAGCCTCGAGGATCGACTTGGCGGACATTGTGGGAGGGGTAAAGTATTGGTAATATAGAGGAAGAGGTTGAGGAGGTGAGGAGCTAAAGATTGAGTGGTATAGTAAGGATGAGAGAGAATAAAGAGTGGGAAGTCAACCCCAGATTAAGAAGAGGATATAGGTGAAGTATGAGAAGATTGGAAAGAGGGAGAGAGAGGAAAGAAGAAAACAAAATAAGTTGTTTCTAGCTTGGCAAAAAATTACCAGAGGAGGGGGGGGGGGGAGTAATGGAGAAAGGAAGAGGTACTGTATGGAGTTTCACAGGGGGGGTACCACAGTAAAAGAAGAATTGATGAGTACTGTCGGGCTCGGTGATGATACTGAAAATTTAAAAAAGAAAATAAAAAAAGAAAAATATTAAAATTTGTTATTATTACTATTCTTGATGACAAGTGAGGATAATGGAGGGGGAGGGGGACTGGAATTTTTTTTTTTTTTTTTTGTTTGGCTGGTCAAATATACGCAATACATTCGGCATAACGATACGAAGTTGATACCGAAATACCAAATTACCACACCAGTGGCCGAGCTCGGGAGTGGAAAGTCCTCCTTGGGGTTTAGTGCTGTTGAGATTCGGTGGAGATCAGCAAAGCAAGTGGATCACACTAAAATCCACACTGTCAACCGGCCTTAATCCCTACGGGTTGGGAGCTCTTCATTCCACTCTGTTGGGGTTCTTCGGGAAGGATATTTTAGTCCTCAGTATCTGCCCTACGCTGTAGCCCCAATACTGTACGGCGTACGGCCTGATGATGGTTAACTGCTGGCGCTCTTCGGACGGTACCCTCCGAGATTCGCTTTCTACATGAGGATACTTTGGATTTTCTATCTTTTTTTTGTTGGGTCCGGAATGTTTTGTTGATTACCCCTGAAAGAACCGAACTCCGCAGAAACGTATACACTAGAATGATAATGTTGGATCTATATATTTAGACCATACCGAGTAAATAGATACCATGTAGACTATGGCTGCCTGACTGTTTAGGCATACAACTAGTCTAGGAAGGAGAATCATAGCAGGACCACCAGCATTAGATCTATGCTACTTACCTCTTTGGGAAATACCTTCTAGAACAAAGTTGGAATTTTACCAAATAAGTTAAGTGATTTCAGAGATACAGATAAGTGTTGAGTAATGAGGTCATCGGTCCATAGTCTGATCGACTACCACTTCAATATGTAGGACCCAATAAGGAGTATCCGAATTCTTTTTTTTTTTTCTTTTTCTCTTGACAGATTTTATCACTGCTCGCGTGATGTCCAGTCGGTAAGAAAAATCAAATTGACTTATCAAAAGCACCGTGATCCCTCAGCTGCACACGTAGCAGTTCCTGAGGTGTACTCCGGTCTACAGTGTACTCTGCATACTAGTCAAGGCACACTAACCTAATACCAGCATTACGGGTACCAACAAAAACAAATCAGATGTTTAGTCCCCACAACTTATGTTAGCTCGGACCAGATCAGTTGCCCTGGGCTTTAAGTTACTCGATAAATCGGATGGAGTCGAGACTATGCAAAATCATGGTAAGATTGTCATAATTACTACCCGTTTGACAGTAGTCAGTATTGCATATACCGTGTACTTCGGGTCACTACTGGGGTCAGTCCAGTATATACGGTGTACTTCAGATCACCGTCAGGCAGAAAACAAGACTCGAGGGATCAGCCGAGACTTTGTTGAGCAGTAGTATCAAACCTTTTTACCCTGAGTCCCCAATCAACCTGCAGATTAGGTTGCCGTCTCCTCCGCATTTCTTACGCCGTTGTTGGAATTCTTTCCATGTCAATTTGTCGGGGACTTGCCATTTTCACACATAAGATTCTCTCTTTCATAACGTCCCCGAGTACTCCGTACCGGGGCATGTAGATTAAGTGTGATAGTTATCATTCGTAGATTATCTTTTGAAGGAATTCTCCATATGCTCCGAAGTCCGAATCAGGTCTGACACCAGCTTCCCAACTGGCTCCGCATTACGCCTCCCAAAACAGGGTATAGTACAGATCCATACCGCCCACCCATACCGTTACCTGACCATTACATACCAACGATACCCATACATGCCCTCCAAGTTTTAGAAACATTTTTTTTCTTTAATTTTTTTTTTATTTCTATTCCATCTTGTACTTCACCTCCATAACAATTATTATTAGCAGCTCCATAATTTCTTTACGCCGTAACCCTCCAGTCATAACCCGATATCGTTCCCCTCCTGTTGTTATTATTTTTTTCTCTCTTCGTCTCCCACTCCGTCTTTAACCCATCGGTCAATCCACTTCATTCTTCCCCTCCCTCCAATTTCCAATTTCTCCATCCTTCTTCCTTATCGTCATCCTCCTCTCCCTCCCATTCATCTTCTCCCTCCTAAAGTCGCTGTCATTCGTGCGACTTCCTTTTTGATTCTTCATATCCATTTATCTATCTGCATACCCTCCTAATAATACCTTTTCTTTTTGATTGTTTCATATTTGGAGCTCTGTTGACAGGTACGAAATCTCTCAGAACTATTGATATCATGCTATTTCTTGTCATTTCCAATGCATTGATTCATAGCTAATCATAATCATATCAACAGAGTAATAGCCATCATGTCTTCCACTGCTCCTTTGGTCAACACCGCCAACGGTGGCTCTGCCAATGATAACATTACTCGTTTCGAACCCCCAAGCCGTGTGCGCTCTCCCTTCAGCAACGCCCTCTTCCACAACAAGACAAGATGTTTCGTCTAGTGAGTATTCCTGGTCTTCCCATGGAGTAATATGGTATACTAACAATTGATATAGTGGTATGCAGCCCAAGGCCGTCCAGGGCATGCTCGATTTCGATTTCATTTGCAAGCGTAGCACACCCTCTGTTGCCGGTATCATCTACACTTTCGGTGGCCAATTCGTCAGCAAGATGTAGGGCAACCCTCCGATTATATGGCGAATATGTGCTAAATCTGTGTTTAGGTACTGGGGTACCAGCGAGACTCTTCTCCCTGTTTACCAGGATGTTTCCAAGGCTTTTGCCAAGCACCCCGACGTTGACACTGTTGTCAACTTCGCCTCCTCTCGTTCCGTCTACAGCTCCACCATGGAATTGATGAACTGCCCCCAGATCAAGGCCATTGCCATCATTGCTGAAGGTGTCCCTGAGCGTCGTGCTCGTGAGATCCTGGTTACCGCCAAGGAGAAGGGTATCACTATCATTGGCCCCGCCACCGTCGGTGGTATCAAGCCTGGTGCTTTCAAGATCGGTAACACCGGTGGTATGATGGACAACATCGTCGCTTCTAAGCTCTACCGCAAGGGCTCTGTCGGTTACGTCTCCAAGTCTGGTGGTATGTCCAACGAATTGAACAACATCATCTCTCAGAACACCGACGGTGTGTATGAGGGTGTCGCCATCGGTGGTGACCGTTACCCTGGTACCACCTTCATCGACCACTTGCTTCGTTACCAGGCCGAGCCCGAGTGCAAGATCCTCTTGCTGCTTGGTGAAGTCGGTGGTGTTGAGGAGTACCGTGTCATTGAAGCCATCAAGAACGGCACCATTACCAAGCCCGTTGTTGCCTGGGCTATTGGTACTTGTGCCAGCATGTTCAAGACCGAGGTCCAGTTCGGTCACGCCGGTGCTTCTGCCAACTCTCAGCTTGAGACTGCCGTCGCCAAGAACAAGGCCATGAGAGACGCTGGTATCCACGTCCCCGAGACCTTCGAGGACATGCCTGCTCTTCTTAAGCAGGTCTACGACTCCGAAGTCAGCAAGGGCACCATCAAGCCCCAGCCTGAGCCCGTTCCCCCTAAGATCCCCATCGACTACTCCTGGGCTCAGGAGTTGGGTCTCGTCCGTAAGCCCGCTGCTTTCATCTCTACTATCTCCGACGACCGTGGCCAGGAGCTTCTGTACGCCGGTATGCCTATCTCTGATGTCTTCAAGGACGACATCGGTATTGGTGGTGTCATGTCTCTCCTCTGGTTCCGTCGCCGTCTGCCCGCCTTCGCCAGCAAGTTCTTGGAGATGGTTCTTATGCTCACTGCTGACCACGGTCCTGCCGTGTCCGGTGCCATGAACACCATCATCACCACCCGTGCCGGCAAGGACCTCATCAGTGCTTTGGTTTCTGGTCTTTTGACCATCGGTTCCCGTTTCGGTGGTGCCCTTGACGGTGCTGCTGAGGAGTTCACCAAGGCCTTTGACAAGGGTCTCAGCCCCCGTGACTTCGTTGACACCATGAGGAAGGAGAACAAGCTCAGTATGTTTCCTTTTACATTCACACAATTGGACACATTGCTAATCATAAACAGTTCCCGGTATTGGTCACCGTGTCAAGTCCCGTAACAACCCTGATCTCCGTGTCGAGTTGGTCAAGGAGTTCGCCAAGAAGCACTTCCCCAGCACCAAGCTCCTCGACTACGCCATTGCCGTTGAGACTGTCACCACTTCTAAGAAGGACAACCTGATTCTGAACGTTGACGGATGTGTTGCTGTCTGCTTCGTCGATCTCATGCGCCACTGTGGTGCCTTCTCCCCTGAGGAGGTTGAGGACTACATGAAGATGGGTGTCCTGAACGGTCTCTTCGTCCTTGGTCGCAGCATTGGTCTGATTGCCCACTACCTCGATCAGAAGCGCCTCCGTACTGGTCTCTACAGACATCCTTGGGATGACATCACCTACCTGCTCCCCGCCCTGCAGAAGGGTGGCTCGGAGGGCCGTGTTGAGGTTAGCGTCTAATCATCTATATATCCTTAATAATTTCCTTTTAGCTTCTTTCTACTTTATTATGTTACACTCGTGGAAGTGGCCAGTGTGGGATACTGGTAATCTCATAAAATCCCGTCATGTTCTTGACGTTGGAGTTATGATGGCTTTGCGTTGCATCGGTTTCCATTTCTTATATCATTTTATTTCACCTTACAATCTGTAGTGCGCAAATGTGGCATGACTAGTCGATAGGGTTGATGAATTCTATGCAAAGACAGAAAAGGCAGTACCTGTCTAGAAGTGTTAAGACGACAGCGTGACTGTTACAATTCAAGGGTTTTCTAATGCTACTGGAGTGTTTTGTAGACATAGGATTTTAACGATATCCCCAACGCTGAGAGCCGTACTAGGTTTGTTCACTGAACTGACCGATGCACTGCCTTTATATGTATATGCAAGGACAGACATGAACACTGACTCGTAATTGAATTAGCATGCAACAAATTGTCTGGAAATAATATGCCATAAGCCTTGAATCGCAACATACTGATGTATCTATCTTCCAAGTTTAAAATGACAATGATCTAAGATCTACATACTAAAGTAACAGTCGACCGCCTGAAAATGTCCCACCTTGAAAATAAAATATAATTGGCCAGACCTTATCGGCAGAAAAAAAAAGCTCAATCATCCAATGGAATCTATCCCGCGTTTACATCCATACAACCTACCCTTACGTTTCGAATAAAACCAATTAACCCGCAAATAACGCAAAAAAAGAAAAACTGAAAACAAAGTCCGCGCATAAATACACACATATCTCTGTGCTCATAACCCAGCTTCCCGAAAGAAACCATGGTCCGCATCAAACATCGCTACCTTCTCCTCGACATCCTCTATCCAGACCCCTCGACCTGGCCCTCAACCGCACAAAATGCGAAATCGAAAGCGCAGTCCCAACTTCGCATCCACGCGCCTACATCCGACGCCTTGACCCCGAGCCTACTGGCGAGATTAGTGCGGGAGGAAGTCGCGGAGATCTTCGGAGATTGGGGAATTGGGAGATTGGGCGGTGTTGGCGCTGGTGGTGTTAGTGGTATGTTATTTCTTTTTTTTTTTTTTTTTTTTTTTTTTTT
>ML742321.1:0-32118 GCA_009193465.1 Aspergillus avenaceus
AAAAAAAAAAAAAAAAAAAAAAAAAAAAAAAAAAAAAAAAAAAAAAAAAAAGTTAAAAAAAAAAAAAAGGAGCGATGCCATGACAAAGGAAATTAAACAAAGGAATGACAAATCTCATCAAGTTCGTAGCTTCATTGTCTCATTAGACCCTCACCATGGACTTCTGGGCCCCACCATCCAGTCTTCCATTGCTAACCATTCGCTCCATCGCGATTCGGCGATACGGAGCTCTTCCTCCGTGGGTTCTCGAAGTGGTCGGAGAAAGGGAGTCTGCTCATCCGGTAGAATATCGTATGCCGCTTTAGTAGATGACCAGCCTTCACTTTTGGCGGTAAACAAGTAATTAATCCGCTCTTGTTTGCAGATGCATCCGACCCCAGATTGCCAATCATTGCCGAAGAATGCTTGTAGAACTGCGGGAGTGTCATTCGCAGTGGCAATGAGACGCCGGATGTAAGGCCTTAAGGGAACATGTGCAGGGGTCTCTAGAGACACTCCCTGTCTAGAGTTCATGGATGGGGGCGCGGAAAATTGTGTAACTGGCGCAGAGAATCGCTGATACGGTAGTCGAATGTTGATGAATGCAGCCAATGATTGGACAATGATGGAATGCTGCCCTTGGTCGACAAAGTACTGCATACAAGCTAGATGCCGGGGGTACCAGTCATTGAGATCCACCTGGGAATACTCCGTCTCCACAGGAGCTTCTGGCATAGGTGTAGGCATTTCCATGTTTGGACTCATATCCCAAACAAAGGGGGAGTCCGGAGCACCAGCAACATCGGTTGCCCCGTTTCCTTGATAACCAGACTCTAAACTAGGCTCTGTCCGAGGACGGGATCTTAGAGAAAGGCCACCTTGAGAAGGGCGTGGGCTATTGGGAGGTCTCTTACTGGTAGGGAGATAAGTAACTGGAGTGATAGGAGCGGACTCATGCATATCCATACATGGAGAGCTTTCCCAGTAGTTTCTTCCAGAGCCTTGAACGTCCATTGTTATGGTTGGCTTTGGGCATGTAAGGCAGGCAAGTACGGTAGGTTAGGGTGGGTACGGTCAAATATCAGAGATCAAAGTCAATGAAATGGAGTGAGGAATTCTGAACACAATGATACAATGAAGGAAGAAAGAGTGAGGGGAAGGGGGCTTTATCTACTTGGATGTCCAAATGGATCGTCCATCTCGGCGAAAGGGAGAGAGCACGGGCTTCCCGAAGAATAAAGTCGGTGTATTTGCTAAGGAATAGGTCAAAATGACCAAGAATGGTTCATCCGTAGTAATGGAAAAGTTTTCGCAAGCTTCAAAGTGGAGCTAATAGTGCACATCCTGAGGATCTGATGCTATCCCCCATCGTGCTATTGGAACGATGGGTCAAGCCACATATCTCTAGCCACATATATCAAGCCACCTCAGCCCTAGTACGTGGCTCAGTTGGGTCTGGAAGTGGCTGTGTACTGCTAGTTTTTACGGATGGAGAATCCCCTACCTGGCCCTAAGACGCCAGAGCTGTCCGTCTTGACCGTCTTATCCCTATCTAGTTAACACTGAGCCTTGACTCGGCTCCAGTTCAAGCTTACTGGCCTTTTACTATTGATTTTTTTTTAGCGCTTGGAACCCGGGGACCTGGAAACACCGACGACACTAAGGTGAAAGATTTGGAAGAAATTGTAACTAGTGAGGGTTGATCCTTGTCAACCTGCAAACAATGATCAGCCAGCCATGGCCTATAGATGGACAATGATTGCGAATGACATTGACAGTTGACAATGAGCTCGGCATAATTTCTAAGGAATCGTATTATGGGGCTAAACAGTCGGTTGCGGCTAAACAATTTTTCTTTTTCTTTTTTTCTTTTTCTGATCTGAAGAGGAAATGATCTAAATGGAAACAATTGATGCGACAGCAGATGTGACAGCTCCTGTCTTCGAACCTCAATATAGTCATGCAGCAGGGGTTGGTTTTTTTTTTTCTTTTCTCCCTCCCCTCATGCTGTGCTACTTTACCCACACATGGAGACATGGAGTCAATTCGCAGCACACCCTCGTACATGTTTTGAGGTAACACAAGGGGGCCAATAGTGTGGTCAGGGTCACATTTACATCGTCACCATACAGGTACCTTAATTTGTTAATAATTGTTTTTCAGTATAACTTTTTTTTAAATTTTTAAATTTTATTTGTACAACGTGGTGAGGTTGAACATGACCTTGACGACGCAAGGGGAAGCAAACTTGAACGGATAAAATGGGGAATGTCAAGATGTCGATCAACAAGGATGGTTAATTCTGTTGATTTCGTATCAAATTCCACTAACTGAATTAGTATACAACCACTATTTAGCGACTACATCAACTGACTAACGAGAATGAGCTTAGTCGATCACGTTTAGTCCTGATATGGTGTAGGGTGATTTGACAATCTTTTTTCTTTTCTTTTTTTTTTCCCCTGCGTACCTGACGAGTGGGTCGACCGAACGCACCCGAGATCTTTGACTGGACCGTCACAATTATCTTTCTTCTTTCGGTGCATAATTTTGCATTAGAGATAATTGGGGATACGAGTAACTGCCTGACTAAACTCACTAAAGCACTACCCGTGGACCCTCCTACTTTTAGTTTTTTCGCATGTTCATTTAGATTACGAGTCATTGATTGGATAATGACTTCCATCGCTCATTGCTGATTAGCCCAGTCCCATGATGAAGCACCGATGAGATCATGACTTGATCCTTGTTCTAAATTCAAATCATTAGGCGATCTGATCCATCATCGTCGCACTAACTCAGCATCTTAGATGGCGCTAATCAGGGGAAAAAGAAAAAAAAAAAGTAAATTGATTTAATCCATGTCGTCTATGCCATGCTTCAGGTCCCCACTTGTCATTATGTGGCTGACATCCACGATTAACATATTTCGCAATCTCATATAAAGCCCTCAAGGTTTCTCTACTTATTACCCATCACACTCGACTCAAATCTACAAGTTTAAAGATCACAGATCCAAAGATCTGAACAAAGATAAAAAGATCCAAGGATCTCTCTATCGTTAAATACAATCTCTACTGAAGTCACTCTCTTCTCTACCAAGACCTTTACCAACTATCTCTCCCACAATCATTCAAAATGGGTTACATGACCAACTATGAGCCTTACGTGAGTTACCTCGTCTGAAGACAGTTTGTCTGCTGGAACAGTAACTGACTCCAAATAGAGAAGCCAAAGCTTCGACTTGAACCAAGAACGTTCCTCTGAGGAACTCCTCTACCCATTAGGGTCTCTCTACCCACATGTCGTGGCTCTTCAACTACAATCTGAAGAATTTCCATGGTCCAAGCCCAAAACCTCCTCTGGATCCCATGATATGAATTACTGGGCCGAAGTTTCTTCTTCACGCCCCCCTTCGGAGACTTCTTCAAAGCACACATGCAGGTACAACAGCGGTGAGTCAACCCTAAGTGCCCCTAACATGTTACCTGTCACTCATACTGATTGTATTCAATTCAGACTCCACAACCTGCAGATTTGTTTCGAGAATAAGACGTCTGCTCAGCCGCGATGAGCTGCGCCGACGCCAGCGGACGGCGTAAGCTCGTCTTAGCGAGGCATTTCTTACGTTTCACTTGCCAAACTCACATTTTCTACTGTATTCGACGACCACTAAATTCTTTTTCTACTTGCATCCTATTTTTAAAGCTAAACCGCAACAAGCGAAATACCCTCCTGTCTCTGTCTACTGTTTCATTTGTTCTCTGAAAGCATGCTGAAGATCCGAAGATCTTGACTCTCACTTAAATTTTCCCATTACTTTTCTCCTTTTGTCTCTTGGATTCTTTTTACTTCTTTTTTCCAGTGTTTTATTCATTGGCTCGGTTTGGATTAGCGAGGCGTTCGTCGGGCATACACGCAAGGGCGAAACAAGGCAACATCATGTGTCTAATATCAGCATCATCTTCAGACATCTTCAGACATCTACATAGATAGAAATAAATTGGTCACACCAATCAAAGACAAGCAAAATTCTCTCAGACTCCCACAGCCCCTCATACCAGCCTAACACAATCCACACCGTAGAACTCGAAACCCACCCAATGATTCTACTTATGTGTCGAAAGTTGAAACTCAAGTTAGTGGACCCCCCAACCCAACCATCGAACCCAATCTAATCAATGATCCATGCTTCAAACCCAAACCAATACACCGCCTCGCCCTGGGAAATAACAGCCCAAGGGTTAAAAAAAAAAATTAATTTTTTTTTCTAATCCAAAAAAAAAGGAGACATAAAGTTAAAATTGTAAAAAAAAAAAAAAAAAAATAAAAAAAAAAAAAAAAAAAAAAAAAAAAGAAAAAGTAATCAAACGCGCTACCCGATCTGACCGATCGCCTGCACTCACTCCCCGCATTCCACTCCGTATCATCTGCACCCGTGCCCCTCGGACCCTTCAATAATCCAGTACTCCTGACGATCAAGGTTACGGGATCACGGGTGTGCCCGTTCAGAAGGTGGTTGTTATATCGTGCGGTTGGGGACCATTACATGCATGCATATATCATATCCTCAAGGGGGAGAAGTTGCTATTGACATTGATATCGACATCAACAAAAGGGGTAGTATGTACCTAGTAAGATAGTTAGTTCTATACTATACTCCGACCCATTTCTATAACATCAGTACCATGTACAAGGCTGACCAGGGTTGAACCATTAGTTACTTCAACTAGCGGCAAAAAGTAAAAATAAAACAAAAATAAAACAAAAAGAAATACAATCATGTCATCATAGAATTATTAATTTCCCTGAGTAATGAGTCCCGAGTCTCCGAATTAGGTTTGAACCTTGTCGAAAAACGCTTAATTGGGTTATTATTGAATTGCAGCACAGACCCGTCTCTGTGAACACTGCCCTGGCAGCGGAAGAGGGGGAGGAAAAAGCAACGAGCAAATTATCAGAAAGCTTGAGTTTTGCAGACTCTTGATTGATGGTTCAAGTCACCGGTGCTAGTTTACGTTTATTTGTTCTTCCTATCGTGGAAGGAGGGGCTTGTCAATCTTCGCCTTTTAGGGATGTGGTGAAGTCATCCATTACATCTCATTCTATACTTTGCCTCTTTCTTTTTCCTTATGACGGGATAAATAGGAACAAAAAATATGAAGATAGAGTCTAGTTGAGGTCTCACAGATTAGTCTCTACCAGAGTTTAGGCACGGTCTGGACTCTGGACTTGTACGAAGGTTTGAGCATTGATATCAATCCATACATTCAGTCAACTCTTGTCCTACGTTAATCTTCCAAAATGGCCTTAGAAAGTAAAATGCAAGTAACAACTTACATAATGTATGCATAATGCACATCACCAGATAGACCTACTAAACCTCTTACCCAATCCAGCCATATCAAATATCCAAACCTTACAACAGAACTGCAGATCATGATCTTCAATAACGGGATTCTTCTCCTCTTTACCCTCCACCCCCCTCACATCAACCTCAACCTCACCTCATATTCCACCGTTATGATTTTCAATCTCAACCCCGACTCCCTCAATCCCCGACCAAAGAATCCGGGGTTTATTCACCGAACCCCTCCTCTCCTCCTTTACTCAAAAAACCTTCAATCAAAAAGGAAAAGAACAACCTGAATAATGAATATGATACGTACTAACCTACCCCAAACCAAACAACTGAAATCCAATCCAGCCCCCCAAAAAACCTCTCATGACGTCAATATTGATCCCCCCGAATCCTGTTTTCATACAGAATCCTTCATCTATCGGAACAATAGTATGTATACTCTGCATGGGAAGAAAATAGGAACACTACTAGTGGAAAGCCCTAACCCCGATAATTTATTCACGGTCATTGAAAGTAAAAGTATATCTTTTCTATTTTTTTTCTATAGCGGATATGCGGGTACGGGCGGGTCGGGGATGGCGGATAAATAAATTAGTTCTATTAGTTTATTCTGTTTCTTGGTTTCTTTCGTTCTATTGAGGGTTTGGCCTTGTTTTTTTCCCTCGTAGTTCTTATCTTTTGGTGGAATCGGGAGGGGTCAAGTTCTTGATTTTCTTGGAGATGAGGGGTTTAGAATGTGATGTGTTTGTTGGATGGTTTGGGAGATCTGATGTCACTGTTCTTCGGTTCAAGATTTCTTGGTCTTTGCACGAGGGGTGGAAATCATATTGAACGTTGTGTTTGGGGAGAAAGGAGGTTTCTGGAATAAAGCTCTGCAGTATTACCTGTCTTCTGAGTCTTCAGGCCCCGGTTGCTTTAGGGGGCCGGAGATTTCTACAGGTTGCCTAGGTATAGTATCAGGACTGTCATGGTTTCACTCCACTCGTTCTACTCTTAAAGCAGCAGGTATCGATAATAGTCACGTTCTTACTTAAGCTCAAAAGATCCTAGCGCCACATATCCAGCTAGTAAGACTCAATACAACATATGTTTGTGTGGCAGCATTGACGGAGAAAGGTTCCATCAATGTGACATTGGTAAATGAAACAAATAACGCTCTTGAAACAGCAAGTATTTCCATGAGAAATCAAGTGATAAGAAAACAAATGAAACGAGATGGTCGCCACAAATGATACCAAATGCCAGATTCGAACACCATGATCCCGTAAAGCCGCCATTGCCCGGCCAATTTCCAAACACCAAATCGCATATCCTTCGAAATTCTGTTTCTTAATACCACCGAATCACATGTTATCCTTCTGATTATCGGACTAAGCTATGGCATCCCGTCCTCACATGGTAGACGGGCCGCCTCAAGGGAAAATTTCATCCCAAAGCCCTGTTGTTAACTGGGGGTTTGCGTCAAGCTGCTGCGGGCCAGTATCATAGCCAAGGAACCCAGTGTACATCGGGTCCGACAGATACTCCATAGGGTTCTGGTCGAACATGCTGGGAACGTCACCAAATGTGCCCGTGGCAAACATCATGCTATCTTCCGGCTTTGCCTGTGGGTATGTGTCGAAGGTAAACATCGATGGATCAGGCAGTGGGTTCACAGGCTCGTAGGGAGAGTTGGCGCTTCCCGAACCAGGGGTGAGAATCTCATGCGATCCAGATATAGGGCTTTCAGTACTATGCATGTGAGCCTGGCCCAAATCGAAATTCGCGTTATTTGAAAAAGCTTGCATGTCGGCAAAGCTATTGTTGTATGGAGAGCCTCCAAATGAGATGGGACTATTTGTGAAGAGTTGGAAGTCCTCCGTTTGAGCGGTTGGAATGGGAGGATCGGCGAACGAAAACTGCGCAGGTTCGGGCATCGCAACTGGTGGTTCACTGGGGGAAGCAGTTTCGCATGATGGTGGCGTAGAGAGATCAACCGTCGGGTGGGAGCCAGCAGGAGATGGAATGCTGGAGCTCTGAGGAGTGGTTTGGGCCGAACTTGGCTTGACAGCCTTGTTTTTGCCGTTGCTCTTGGTTCTTTCGTAAGTCCAGCCATGCGTTTTCTCCATGTGCTGTTTGCAGTTGCTCTCTCTCTTAGAGGCATAAGAGCATCCAGGGATGCGGCAGCTGAACAGCCTAGGGTTCTTGCAGTGCTTGTCATTGACATGACGCTCCGTTTCCTTTTCAGTAGGAAAGCCCTCGTTGTGGTATTTGCAACTCTCGTAAGGGCATTTGTAGGGGCGAGAGTGTGTTTTCTCGTGTTTACTGCATTAGAGTTAGCAAGAGTGATGATCACAAGAGAACCAGGTTGCTCACGTAAGATCACACGGGCGTTTCAAGACTTTGTCGCACCACCGACATTTCTGGTTGATATCCATTGGCGGAGCATTCTTCTTACGCCGGGCCATGGAACGCTCGACTCCCTCGTCAACATTATCGATGCTCAATGTACGCTTGAAGGATGGAATAGCATGTTCATCGTAAGGTTGCCCGGTCTGCATCGAGATGGCCTTGCCTTCCCTGTGCATGACAAGCTCAGCAGGTCGGCCATTCTTCGAATAGCCACCTTCGAGAGTGAGTTTCGGCTCACTTTTACAGTCAGTCTCTCGCTCTGTCGAGGAAAAAAAAAAAAAAAAAAAAAAAAAAAAAAAAAAAAAAAAAAAAAAAAAAAAAAAAAAAAAAAAGGATGTGAACATACACAAGCTCAATGGACTTTTCACCACTGGATGATGATGATCGCTGCGATCTTTCCCGCATTTCATCCCTTAACCTTGCAAAAAGATTGATCTGGGCAAGAAGGTCGATGAAGTAGCTGTTGGTGTATGGCGCATCGCTAGGCATAGACAAATCCCTGCCACTGAGAAACCCGGAAGTATCGTGAACGCAGTGGATGGTATAATTGCAGAAATCGACCCAGAGTGCAGTAGACGCTTTCACTCCCTATATTGAGGTATCAATAGTGTTTCGTATGATATGTCGAAATTCAACTTACCCGGCTTGAGCTGAGAAGTGACTTCTCAACGTCACGTAGACACTTCAGTTGACCGTTATTAAGCTGTTGGTAAGAACCACGGACAACACGGTGGAATGGAATCAACTTTTCGTCGCCGAACAAGGGCAGAAAAACGCGACTCCCGATTTCGGTGCGAGCAGACTGAGATAGCTTGTGGTCAGGCATAGCCATACTAGCCTGGCAGACTTGACTAGCTGTCACTTTAGACGGGTTAGACAAATACATAACAAATGACTGCGACAAAACATACATCTTCCCTTGACTGACGATATTGTAGTTTTGTCGCTGTAGACGGAGGTGCCAAGGCCGCTGTCAGATGCGTGGCAGTTAACTCGGCGGGGTGTCTCCCGGGTTTCCTTGACAGCCTGGGAAGAACGGCGTTCTGACTGCTTAGCGGGGGACTCTTTTGTAGCCTGGGTCTTCAAATGATGCCTCAAA
The DNA here is from genome assembly GCA_009193465.1 of Aspergillus avenaceus. NCBI lineage: Eukaryota > Fungi > Ascomycota > Eurotiomycetes > Eurotiales > Aspergillaceae > Aspergillus > Aspergillus avenaceus. Next base: position 8,832 of record ML742321.1, read on the forward strand.
CTGCTTCGGGGAACAGGAAAGTCGTCTTTGTGGCTGGGTGAGTCGGGCGTAGAAAGAGAGTCAAGATCAAAGTTATTGAGGATATGGGCCATACGCCGTTGGCCGGCAGCTATGGCCTCCAAAGCCTCGGGACAAGTAGGCGAGCGACGAGGAAGCAGTTTTATGCTGAGCACTGGGTCCCGATCAGAGCGCGATCGACTCGAAGCATGAAACGTCTCTCCTTTGACCAAGCGTAAATCTGACTCCGGCTTTGCGCTACCGAGAAGTGAGGGAACGGGACCATTGTGTGGTCCGCGACGAGGATGACGCCGAGCGGTGACATCAGAGTTATGAGTCGTCATGGTTGAAGAATAAAACAATACTACCAAGTCGTTGTTTTAAACCCTTCTTAATGTCAAGACGATGACGGCCTATTGGTCCATCGATGAGTAACCACACGCTAGGGGTGAATCACAACCAAGAAAAATTGAGATTATTGATCTTGGGTATAGTTCTTACTATTCTCAGCGTGTTACTGATGGATATTGAATGATAAGACTTCGAGTGTGGAATACAAAAGGGGATAGGCGCCCCGTGGAGCAGCCGTTGTGACTAACTTGCCGTTGCAGATTATGTCTTTGAAACAAATTCACATAGAAGGGTGTTGATTATTTAGAAGGAAGGCAACGGGGAGTGGAACGACGGAGGCCTTGTAGATATGGAACTTTTGAAGGGAAAGATGGAGACAGATTCGCTGATATGGCTGGAGGATGAAAGCCAGCGATGGAGGCTGAGGCGTCTTGGGTGTCTGCCTGATAGACGAGGGGCTCTAATCCTATATAGGAAAGGGGTTGGTGGGTCTACATCCCTCTGATTGGTCACTAATGGCCTTACAGCCCCGTTCATCCAGGGATCTCCGGCAGAACACCATACAGAAGCCATACACCAGGATACTAAAAAGATGCATCCTCCCCAATGACTTGAACTTGCGCATTATCTGACGTTCTTTGCGTTTGCCCATACTCCATACAGTCGAGAACTTGTTGACACTTGACAGACTCAATCGGAACTGCTGCCCCCATTCTCCGCGTTCTCAAAAGATCCACTTACTGAAAAAAGAAAACCAAAGAAGCCAATAGGGATCCGGAAAGTATTTGTTTCATACCGGTAAATTAAATTTTTTTTCTTTTTTTTTTTTTTTTGGCTCCCCTCTCCCACAGTACTCCGTACAGGTACCCTCACTCATGCTTTGGAATTGGAACAACTTAGCGTTCCCAAAATAGTTACCAATACGGCGAGACCCTCAGAACCCTTTTCTCAATGTGGAGCCCGGAAACTGAACCAGAATGTGATCTCTCAGGTTCGGAACTATAAAGGAATTTTTCTACAAAGGCCTTCTCATGTACTCCGTGGTAAAATCTTCAAATTCCAAAGAGAAATTCTTCTTATTTTAATTCATTATCTGCTTGTACAACATATTGACATAAAGTGGCGTAATCAGTACTGCCAAGGTTTTTTTCTGGCAAATTAGAGTTTTACCGAACATAACACTGCCATCATCATATGACAATAGTACCCTTAGTAAGACCGACGGTTCCAACACTTTCCAATACTTCCATGCCACCTTTCGACAATGAATTAGTATTATCGCGGTGTTTCAGCGCTCTGTTGGAAGTACTGTACAGCGTGCATGCGGCTACGATTAATAGAACCTTTTTCTCCTAGCTGTTTGTTCACCCTGCCGGTGTAGACACGAATACTAAATGTTGATCTCACCACGTTGCTACATGAATTGCACGGATGTAGGGGAGGAATAGATACAGAATGAGCCTCAATGATGATTACAAACCACAGGATTGGCTGTTTTCCAGCCATGGGCTCCGACCGCTTCAAATGAGATATCAACCAATTAAATGAATTACATGGCTTGAAGTGTCGGTGACGCCTACGGAGGTTGATGAGCAGGTACCTACGCCGCTATTCAGAATGTGGTCGAAGAGGTAAGGTAGGTAATACCAAACATTGGGAGATCATAGCGTTCCCACAGATAGATTATGTAGGGGTAATGTTCAATTTTCGAAAATCAGTTCTCAAGGATGAGGCTCTATAACAGTTCTCGGGAATTTTAATCTCCTGTGCATTCCAGAGATGATTACTTCTCCGCTTCAAAGCATGCGTCAATCTTACAGAACTGCGGTATTTTAATTTTCCTTTTCCTTCCTCTTTCCCCCTTTTTTAGTTTACTGCTACCTACGTCGTATACCAGATAGTTTCTGCTCTGGATTGACGCTTGCGCAATATATGATTCGCTTTTACACGAAGCTGAACGATATTAATGGTCAAAATATGGATGCCTTGGCTCTAGAGAAGTAGATCTTGCGTAAGTCAAGGGTCAAGAGAGTTTTGGGATTACTGGCTGCCTTAGCGGACTCGTTTTTATGTGACCTTCTAGGGCAAACCTCGAGAGATTTACTCTTTGATATGCTGATTGGTGAGTAATTTTGACAATGCTCTCCTAATATTCTTGTAGCCTTGGGATGTGGGAATGGGCCCGTTGAAGCGCTTCGATATATTCATGGGGGATTTAACCTGAGGATCGTGCCATAGTATCTGCGACCTGATATATTTTGGTCAGTGCAATGAGGCTAGTAGTCATGTCTCAATGCCCCTGTCTCTACTAGTCAGACAGAACTGAATTCATTAATGAGGTGAAACTTTGACCAACTTGAAGGCACTGCCATAGTGAAACATTTCAACGGTCACGGTGTTTTACAGCTGTGGAGTTTATTGTATGGTTGCATTTAAGCACTCTAATAGAAAGATTAATAAGAAGTACTACTAATATTTTCTACTTAAACAAATAGTTGGACAACCTAACTTCACATTTTCATATGTTCAATAACGGTGGAATAAGGGTAAGATATATAGTACACCCGTGTTTTACAACATATTTTCTCCACCGAGTATATTCTTCCGTTCATACTCTCTGAAATAAACAATCAAAAACATCATATTCTACCAGTATCGTAGATTATCTTCACCGAGATTGGTTACAAACGCATGAGCTCTGGAATTAAATACCGAAAGGAGACTAGTGCTGGATCATACTCTTGGAGTAGTTTTGTTTTGTCTGCTTCATTTGAACCTCGGCTTCGGGAAATGGGCAGAAAGTGTGGGCGGTGCCGAGAGACTGGTGGACAACCGCCTCCCCCGGACTTTCTCCAAAAGGTCACTTACTTGGAGCTTGAGCGATTACACCACTCCCTTGGGTGATTTTGAATGCAGCTCTTACCTAGGGTGATTGGTTGATGGACATGTCCCGTTAATGTGCAACTTTTACTTTTCTCACTTAATTTTGTTGCTGTAGACCCAACATCTGCCGCGCTCCCCGACCGACGGTAATTGATCGGATACTCAGCGCACTCCAACATGGCTTTCGAGCACCGTGACTCGCACTCTGACCAGTCGAAACGACGAAAGCGAAACGTCGGTCGGAGACGCCTGCGCAATAAGGCCCCTGTATCGGCGCGTCTTGCTTTGGATCACCAATTACGTGGAAATGTCGGTATCCTCTCCGATGACTTGGCGAACGACTTGTTTCGATTGACATCCTCAACTAGTAAGTGATATTGTTCTCACATGGTTGGAAACATGTTCTAACGAGCTAAATAATTGCCTCCGACAGTAGAAGGCGAGGGAATTGATGTAATCCGCCACGTCGCTATCGCACCATATCTTCCGGGGTATAGCTCGGTCGAAGACATTGCCTGGACCATCATTCCTGTTCGGCCACAATCAAAAGGCTCTGGCCAGGGACCTCCGCTTCCACATTCAACCATCGCGTTTCCCGACTCCACAGACTCGTTACAATCATTCATCCAAAACCTGGGAAAGCTCGACCCCACCAAACATGCTCTCCAAGCTCAGCGTTCCGTGGAGATAAGAGTACTGGAGGTTGTTCCCTTGCATCTTGACACAATATATGTCACTGTAGAGCGAAACCTGCTCCGGAACCATGATGACGTGCAGAATAAGTTCGGTGGAGGGTTCACCAATAGCCTACATGGGCCCAACGGACTTTGGGCCAAAACAGGGAAGGGGCTTGACACGAAGAAATACTCCAAAAAGGCCACTGTAGAGGCTGAAGAAAGGCTCACGGCTGCAGTCCGTGAAGCCTTGGGAGCACAGAAAGTGGTACACACGGGCGATGTGTTGCCACTTCCTCTACCTTCACACCCAATAACATACGCCCCGCCACCCCCAGCACAAATCTCGTTTTGCGAACCTGTGGCGCAGGGTGTGCTGATGCCAACCACTAAGATCGTTTTGGTCCAGGCACGGCCGCATGGCTATCGGGCGCAGCGAAGCTTGCGATCCGGGTCAGGTTTACTTAAGCAGGTCGCGGAGGATGAGGCAGATGATTCCAATGAACAATTTTACTCAGCTGCAGAGGATAAGCCAACGGAGAGCAGCACAGAGGTTGAGGGAGTATCGACTGCAGATGAATCAGAAACAGAGGGCTCTGGAGGGAACATGAGCGATACATCGGATGACTCTTTGGAGGATATGATTTCCCTCAGTGCCCCGACGCTGCCCCAGCCACCGTCCGGTGTTATGTCCGGAATGACCGCTGCGACACCTCGTGCGGGAGGTCGAAGGGTTGATGGCACCCATACGCCAGGCTCCGTAGCTTCAAACTTTACCTCGACAACGATGCGCCCTGGTCGCGTAGGTGGTGGTAATGTATTCAAGGCAGAGGGGCTACTGCGTGGCATACCAAACGATCTTCTGCATCCAAGGCCACGAGAAGATGACGACCCTGAGTCTTTCATATTTGTAGACATCAATACTCTCGCGAAAATAGGCTGTTTCTCTGGAGATTGGGTGAAGGTTGAGGCAACAGAAGAACCCCAAGCCAATGCTTTCTCTTCTATCAAACTGGGAAGCTTTAATGAAAATGATGAGGAGATTGGTGACTGGCGCGCAGTTAGGATTTACGGCTTGCCTGGTCTTCCATCTGCAAAGCCCCGGTATTCTATCTCTCAATCGACAGAGAGGCGCCCGAGCATCTCGCAACGCCCTCTACGTCTGACTCCCTCGGTTTTTGCTCCTCCTTTGCTTCTGAACAACCTTGAAAATCCAAAATACCTCCGCATATCGCCAATGGCATTCAGTCAAATGTATGGTGGATCCAAACCAGGCATACTGCAGCAGATGAAGGCAAGTTCGACCAGAAGTCCTCCTTTGGCAAAAGAAGTGACTTTGCTCAAAGTATCGACTCCGCTCTCCATGGACCGTGCTCTTCAGCCAGCTTTGTTTGGTGGATTGAAGCAGTATTTCGAGTCTAAACGACGGCTGCTCAAGAGTGGTGACTTGGTAGGAATCAGCGTTGATGAAGGACTTGGCAGAGCTGTGTTCGCTGGGCCCGCTGGGAGTGATGGAGCAGCTCTGGATGAAGATCTTACTACTAGATTGGGTCAGGTCGAGGGAGATGATCGCGCCGGCTCCAAAAAGGTTGGCGTTGCCTGGTTTCGCGTAGGACAGGTGGTTCCCTGCTCGTCGGACGACGCAGAAGAACCGGCAGAGGAACAGTGGGGTGGTGTTGCCATAATAGACTCGGCTACAACCCGAATGGTACAGGCTGGGAGCGATGTGAGCAGAGTCCCGGGTACCATTAACAACGGATGGGAATACTGGCTTGGAGTGAAAGCTGTGCCAAAGACCATCAGTGACGCTCAAACTACTCATGGCCTAGTCACTGATTCTTCGCAATCATACATTCCTTCCCTACAAGAGCGCATTCGAGATCTGATTTCAGTGGCTACTAGTCCCCGCGCGATACAGCTCGGTATGAAACCGGTTGTTATACTTCTGAGGTCTCAGCAAAGACACATTGGTAAGGCTACTATGGCATCACGGGCTTGCGCGGATATTGGCCTTCATACGTTTCCTATCGATTCCTACGATATACTAACCGAGGGTGGCGCGAATGGTGGCGATGTGAAGACCGAGGCGTACCTGAAAGCGAGAGCGGAACGTGCGTTTCATTGTGGTGCTAACTGCACAGCTCTTCTCATTAAGCATATCGAGGTGTTGACCGCGGACAGAATCATCTCGGCCATGAATGAGATCGTGACTGATGCGAGGGTCGTGATAGCAACAACAACAGATGTCGAACAGATCCCTGAGGGCATCCGCAGCTTGTTTAGTCACGAATTTGAGATGACAGCACCAGAAGAAAAGGAACGTGAGGGTATCCTTCACAACGCTGTTTCTGAGCGTGGTATCAAGGTTTCACCCGATGTAGACCTAGGATCGGTAGCTCTGAAGACTGCTGCTTTAGTTGCGGGAGATTTGGTGGACGTTGTCGAACGTGCCTCGTCTGTTCGAGCTGCTCGCTTGGAGAAACTAGCAGAGGCTGCGAGTAAACATATCTCGGGCTCGAATGTTAACGTCACGGATGTTCTCGTCTCTGGTGGTGATGCAGCACGTGGAGTTACGAAAGCCGATTTTGACGCAGCTGTTGATGCGGCAAGGAAGAATTTTGCGGATTCAATTGGCGCACCTAAAATCCCGAATGTTAGTTGGGATGACGTGGGTGGCTTAACCAATGTCAAGGACGCTCTTGTTGAAACTATCCAGCTTCCTCTAGAGCGCCCTGAATTGTTCGCCAAGGGGATGAAGAAACGCAGCGGTATTTTATTCTATGGGCCTCCGGGCACTGGAAAAACACTGTTGGCCAAAGCTATTGCTACAGAATTCTCTCTGAACTTCTTCTCTGTTAAGGGACCTGAATTGCTGAATATGTACATTGGTGAATCAGAAGCAAATGTTCGGCGTGTCTTTCAACGTGCTCGGGACGCTCGGCCGTGTGTTGTGTTCTTTGATGAATTGGACTCGGTCGCTCCGAAGCGAGGAAACCAAGGAGATAGCGGTGGCGTAATGGACCGTATTGTCAGTCAGCTACTTGCAGAACTGGATGGCATGAATGGTGGTGAAGAGAACAGCGGCGGCGTCTTCGTTATTGGCGCTACAAATCGTCCGGATTTGCTGGACACGGCTCTGCTCCGTCCCGGTCGTTTCGACAAGATGCTCTATCTCGGAGTGTCCGACACGCACGAAAAACAGGCAACGATTCTAGAAGCCTTAACGAGAAAATTTACACTCGCACCTGAAGTATCACTATATCGGGTTGCGGAGCAGCTGCCTCTTACATATACAGGTGCCGACTTATACGCCTTGGGTTCCGATGCTATGCTCAAAGCGATCACCCGGAAAGCGACCGCAGTCGACGAGAAAATCAAACAACTTCCTGGAGAACCAGTCAGCACTGCTTACTTCTTTGATCACCTTGCCACGCCGGAGGATGTAGCTGTGATGGTTACGGAAGAAGACTTCATTGAGGCGCAGAACGAACTTGTGCCCAGTGTTAGGTATGTCTCGATATGACTTGACTATATGAGCATATAAAAGGCTGCGATTGCTAACAATATATAATAGTGCCAAAGAACTGGAGCATTTCGAGCGCATCCGCCAATCGTTTGAATCAGTTGACAAGAAGCAAGAACCTGGGGCACAAGCGCCACAAACTATCGCAGATGCTCTCGAAGCGCTTAATTTAGGGGATGAGCTTAACGGTATTGTAGGCGGACCTGTTACGAATGGTGACCATTTCCTCACCGGGAATGGCAAAGGAAAAGGCAGACAAGGATCACAAACCATGCGAAATCCCAGTGGCCACTCGACTACCAGCAAAGGGAAAGGAAAGACCAAGAACAAGGCAGTGGCTGTTGCGAACGGCGATTCCGATTCTTCCCTAAATGGGCCTACGCCAGGGCCGAGGGATGAGCCCTACTACGAAGATGTCGGAGAGGAGAATGGAGCTGAAAGTGGAACCGCCAATGGGGACGATGATTACATTATACGGACCGACCATCTCGTTCGCACTGATGGGGAGGGCTCTAAGTAGAGGTTTGTGAAGAGGAATGACACGAATCGTATGAGCTGTCCATAGGTAGGGATCGAGGCCTATATTAGGCATGTGTATATACTTTTACAGTGACCAGCGTGTAATTGCATCCCAACAATAATGATGAATAATCATGATGCTCGGAAAACCGATCCCCTAGCCTACCTACGGGACAACCGGGCTGAGATTTGAATTAATTTGCCTTTTTCTCAACTGCCATTATATTTGACCTGTGCACAGCATGGATATATCATCTCAGTCTAAATAGTAAATCGGTCTGTAGAGTTTTCTGTCAAATGCAGAGCTGTTGAAAGAGGGTTTCGAGAGCGCTAAAGCGCGCCATCTTCACCTACGCCGTTGACCCATGGTTCTTGTATGGTTAAGCTGCATGAGTACGGAGTATGGTTTGAGATACTAGCACTTCGGCCCATCGACTTGTAATGTAAAGCACTTCAAAAGGGGCTTCTGGATGTTTGTGTGGTGGAATTACTGTCAATACAGTCCAGAATCCTTGTCAGTTACTATACAGAACAACGATCGCCTTCCTAAATTGGTCAATGGAAAGGTGGTAATTTACATATTTGAAGCTATTAAACTAGAATTAAACTACGAGTGAATTATCATAATTCAATAAGATAAATTTGAAATAAAAAGACACAAGCGATTTAGTTATCTTCAAGGTTAAATGAAATTTTTTTTTATTTTTTTTTTAAAAAAAAAAGGAAAGAAAAGATAAAATAAATAAATAATATGATCCAGATATACCAACCTTATCAACCCCTTGATACAATAGGTGAGTCAATCTACTCGATAATATTCATTGTTGCCTACCACCGAAAAAATTCCTATCAAACCTCTGTATCTTTGCAGTTGAAGATTATCAATTTTCCATTAGAATCTGATATTACTTTCTGTTCCGATGAGACAAGCTCCCGCCCCCCCCCGTTGACGGCACCAAATCAAAACCAGCCAACGGAAATTTACGGTTTTCTTTGGGCCGAAGCTTGGGATCCATAATTCCAGCACTTTAAACCACTGCTGATCAACTAACAACTCATCCTCACTGGTTATCGGCGCCTTACGTTCGGCGATTTGAACAAATCAGCGTGCCGGGCAATTATCAAGCCTTCAATCTACTTTTCTTACTTATGTCTTGGCTTATCGGTGCTACTCCGGAGTATGTTGCTATCTAGGAATAGATGACCCTCATTCTCCATTATGTAACCCAACCATGTTGCCACTATCCCCCGCAATCGCTGTGGAACCCATTATCCAGTGAACGGGTGATGGCCGACCTTGGGGGGAAAAAGGTTGGGTTATGATTATACCCCCGAGAACGACAGGGACGGTGGAGGAAAATGGGGAATCTGAGCATGCTCATGCTTGGAAGATTGTGTCAGCTGAAGTCTTCTGTTTTGTTCCTCTCTTCCCCCTTCTCTTCTTTCGTGTAGCCAGTATTTTCCTGCGTATTCCAACTATTCTAATAGAGTTGCTTGTTAATTTCATTCCAATTTTGCTTATCTCTATCCCATTGTTGTGGCTTTTGCTTTTCTGGATACCCTCTTTCTTTCTTTCTTTCTTTCTTTCTTTTTTTTTTTTTCCTTCCTCTCTTCAGCCAGGTTGTTATTGATTCCGCTGGTCGTGCCTAATTATTATCGTGGCCAATATGTCCACCGTGAAAGATATTCCTGGGGATGATGATGCTCAGCTGGCCGCGTTGGGTCACAAGGCCGAATTGAATCGGAATTTCTCATTACTGTTCGTCAAAAGATTCTTACTGGTCCCTTTTTCTGAGAGTTGCTAACGCGTCTAATTGCTGCAGGTCAATGTTAGGTCTAGCCTTTGCTATTCTGAATGTATGTGGTCGAACGAAACTCACCCTCAGCTATTGGATACCTGCAATCGATAAGACAGGACCAAAGCACACTAGACCAGGAGGAAGTGATTAACCTTAATTTTGGTTGCAGTCTTGGACCGCTTTGTCGGCAAGTTTATCGCTTGCTCTACCGTCCGGCGGCGCTGTAAGCGTTGTCTGGGGTAAGATTTACCCCCGCCTTGTTTCTTTGTTTTCTTTCCCTTCTCCTTGAGATTTTTATACTGACGCCTTATTGTACAGGTTTGTTTACAGCAGGTATATGTAACCTCTGTATAGCAACCTCTCTCGCTGAGTTCCTGTCTGCATATCCTACGTAAGTAGTGCCTGGTCATTCGCAGGCTATGTTCTGACTGTATATCCAGCGCCGGTGGACAATATCACTGGGTTGCAGGTAAGCATTAATCAATAACCCTGTGATAACATGTAATGGAACTTACTAACCTTTTTATTAACAGTTAGTGAGTATCCGTTATCAATTGTTTCTCATAAAATGTTGCTAAACTTCAGAAAGTTTCCTGGGAACGATGGATGCCGATACTTTCCTGGATCACTGGCTGGGCCAATGTTTCGGGCTGGGTAGGTTGACACACCGGTTATCATACAGCTTGTACAATGCTGACATGGTTAGCTTGCGTTGACTGCCACTGGTGGTCTGCTGGGCAGTGAACTGATCATGGGCATCATATCATTGATGCACCCTGTGAGTAAAAACTTTTGTACTGGTTGAATCCCGTCACTGATGATCCATTAGACCTATGAAGCGCAACGCTGGCACCAATTTCTCATCTATACTGGTTACAACATTGTTGCTTTCATTGTCAACGCTTTCATGAACAATGGTCTTCCTTGGGTGACTAAAGGTGCCTGTAAGTCAATGTATTCCATTGCTGTTGCTATAGGTTCGCGCTGACAGTTCAAGTTATCTGGTCCATCTCTGGATTTACTATTGTCTCAATAACACTTCTTTCATGCTCATCACCTAACTTCAACTCCGGAAAGTAAGACTAGCCCTAGTCTTCAGCTTTAGCTTACGTATACTGACAAAATAGATTTGTTTTCGGAAAGTTCATCAACGAGACTGGATGTAAGTATTTTCTCCTTATATTTTGCACTTGTTGGGCTAAGCTGATTGGATTTACAGGGCCGGACGGCGTTGCTTGGCTCCTTGGTGTATGTTGCGTCATGCTTGTTGATCTAGTTTCTTTTCTAACCCCATGTTTAGCTTCTTCAGGGTGGCCTTGGCCTTACAGGATTTGTAGGAAACCCTATATTGCTTTGCTTGATTCCTTGGGACTAACATGTATACAGGATGGAGTGGCACATATGATTGAAGGTATGCGGAACGAAAATATTAGAAGGACTTCGATTAAGAAGCTTTAGAAATCCCCAACCCATCTGTACTGGGCCCTAAGATCATGATTGGCTGTGTGGGTATCGGAACTTTCACTGGCTCAGTCTTCTTGATTGTCCTACTCTTTGTTTCCGGAGACATCTATAATGTTATCGACTCTGCTGCAGGTTGCCTCCTCCAAATTTTCAAGGATGCAACTGGAAATAACGTTGGCTCGGTTTGCTTGTTGATGTAAGTTAAACTGTAGCTTACCAGCTCCAGGAATGCTGTAGCACTAACCAAAGCTTTAAAGGTTTCCCCTTGTGTGCACCTTGTTCGCAGCTACTAGTATCATGACAACTAGTAGCCGTATGAACTATGCATTTGCGAGGTAAAATCCGACCCGAATAACTACGGTTCTACAGTTTGCTAATTGAGAACAACAGAGATGGTGGTTTGCCTGCTTCTCCCTTCTTCTCCCAGGTTCACCCGAAGCTCAAAGTTCCGTTGAACTCGCTGTATCTGACCTTGGCTTCGATCACCGTGTTCGGACTCATTTTCCTTGGATCTTCAAGGTAGGTTTTATCCATCAACGTCAAACTCCCATCATCTGACTTCTATAGCGCGTTCAATGCAATCATTTCGTCTTCAGTAGTAATGCTTGACATTGCGTATGGCGTCCCAATTGCAGTAAACTGTCTGCGTGGTCGGAACATGTTGCCTGAACGATCATTTGTGATCCCGAACACATTGGGCTGGATAGCGAACATTGTATGTCTGGTTGACATTCTAACCATAGGATGGCCGACTAACGCTTTTGACAGATTGCTCTTGCCTACATCTGCCTCACAACCGTACTCTTCCTTTTCCCTCCAGAGCTGCCCGTGACCGGCAACAACATGAGTAAGTGTCTCCACCGATATTCAACCAGGAAAAGTTACTGATGCATATGATAATTAGACTACTGTGTGGCTGCCTTTGGTATCATACTCATCATTTCAACTTTCCAGTGGTTTGTTGACGGTCGTAAGAATTTCACTGGCCCACGGTGCGATGTGGATATCCTTGCAGGTGTGGTTGGGGATGTGCACACACACACTGAAGTGGCTGAGGATCACTCTAAAGGCAACGAGAAATGAATTAGATAACCCAAATGTATTGTAAATGATTCAGAATATATATATTTAGAGCCAGTTTTCAAAATCGATGGTTTTCGAGGCCTAAGTTATCAGGCGATGACGTCATATATTGTTCCCTGAGGCCGTCAGGCATTCACCCCAACAACTTTCTTCCCCACAGTTTGCTGAGATCGCCTGACCAACAGCTTTTCTCTAAATCGTAAACTCGATATACAGAGTATTACAGCTGTAAACATCTCCACAAACACGTATAGTATATCTTTTTACGACCAAGCCATACGAGAAAGCTGTTAACCCGAAAGTTTTCTTTGTGTCAACAAACCATAACCAACTCCCATAAAGATAACAGTAAAGCCATGCTATCGCTTTCGTTCCCTTCGTTGAAGAACTTAACGCCATGGCGCGATCGAACATTCATTGATCTTCCATCAGTCCAAATACATGAGCTCGAAACAGCGCAGGAGAAGCCAGCACGAGCTCTAAAGCATTTACTTAAACTGAACCATGCCGAATATGGTGTGCTGTACAATCACCTCAGGTTCCACAACCATGCGCCTCATGTTAGCTACACAACCCTTCCTTCATGCATTATGACCAACTGACTTTTAGTAGATATTAAGCTCTTCGTATCTACAAGGAGCGGACGCGGATGATCTGAACCGTGTGTATGAAACCGAGTCTAAGCATCTGGACCCCTGGGTCGAATCTCCGGGTGAGATTAGTACGTATGATTGGAGAGACTACCTGGGTCAGAGAGAGTACGTAATCCGGTCAAATATGACGCTATAATGTAAATACTCTTCTATTGATGTGGCTGACCACAGGCGGTTACAGGCACCAACGGGCGTTCGTTGACTATTTTGAGGACGAGCTTGTCCGCCACGGATATGACTGGAAACAGGTTCTTATTGACTACCTCTTCTCGGGGGAGAAGCCACTATTTAATTCCCTTGTTGATGACCGTATGGTGGCATCCAGGGCACCCGTTGAAATACAAGTGAGCTAATGCTATCTAGTTGGTCACCCCTTGATTCACCTTGCCTATGCTTTTGAAGTGTCGAGTCGTGAAGTTGGCATGGAATCCTTAGCGCTAGCAGCTACATGCTACGGTGATATGCATAAATACCTAGATGACGCTTCCTACTCAGAGACGGAAGCGTCCTACCACTGCACCTCGCCTCTCGAAGTCCTAAATAAGGTGCGGGCTGATACCCGTCTCAACGGTATTTTTAGCGCTCCAGGCGACAATAACATTGACACCGTTCTTCATGACCACGAAGCCTTATTACTAGATCATTGGAACGCATGGAAGATCGAAAACCCCGTGGAGCAATTCCGCGAAAGCCAGGAACTAGCCGTCGCCCTCTTAGCCGCTACTCAAGCCCAGGCATCTGACAAGTATGATTTCTTCGTTGTTCATACATTAACAACAAGTCATGCGGTCCGAATCCTCCTTCCATTAATACCTGCACGCTTTCAATATCCCCTTGTTAGGCAGTGGTGGCTACTAACCCTAGTTGTATACATCGCTCAATTGCGGCCGGAAATCGACCTCGACCGCATCAAGGGCTATGATTTGAAAGAGAGAGACTGGGACTGGACGGCACAGAAGGCAGTAAAGGGCGATTATTCAACGGATGCACATTACGTCAAGGCGATCCGTGCATGCAGAGAAGCTGCGACCACGTGGGGAGACACCGACGCGTACTATTTGAAAGCGGCCGTCAAGTTTGCTGAGGGATTCAACGGCTGGGGAGGCTTTTAATAGGATGATTGTCTTTAATGCATGTTGATCATCAGCACACAACTTTGATCGGTTTTTGGTTATGTGATAATCTTATCTGGCCGGAAAGGGCCATGTATGTTTCGCATATTGTGTTTATACGTCAAGGTCAATATGAAATTGTATGACGATCAAGAGCCTAAAGATATGAAGCAGAGTCCATTCAGTAGTGCTGTAAATGCCTGAGGCATAGGGGACACACGTGACCAATGCGTTGTGTTTCAACCAACTCCACTCAATTCCATTGTCTTTTAAACATTCTCAGTCACAATCAGAATATTGTCTATGTCTACACTAACATAAACAACTAATAAAAAATTCATCTACAGTCTGATCATAACCGGAAAAACAATGTCAACAGACCAGCAACAAGATCAGCCCGCGCTTTATTTACACGCGGAACTCCTCCCTAACATCCGTCACATTACACTACACATATCCTTTGCTACAGCAGCACAACCGGCGGATATTCGACCGGAAATCTGTCTGTCTGATTCATGTCGAGCTATTACAGTATCTCTCCCTCCCCTATATGACAATGGCACGGAAACCATCAAGCTACCGGCGCGTGTCAATGAAGCATCCCAACGGATGCTGAACATGGCTGTCCAGCGGAATGGAAATGCCACTTATCAGGGGGGCAGGCAACGAGAGTACTCTTTTAGGATGCAGGTTGACGATGCAAGGGATGCCCTACTGTCGAGAGAAGAACATTTCGATAGTTTCGTACCGTGGACCGCGACGGAAATGGCTTCTTACACTAGGCTTTGCTGTCGGCATTGTAAGAATGTCATACTGAGGGCGCCTATGTCGTCTGATACTGGAGATGCGAGAGAAGAGCCGAGGGGCTGGGAATGGAAAGATTTACCCAGTGGCAACTGGGCTGAGATGATGGACTTTTGGCATTGTCATAAGCCGGATCCTCGTCAGGATGATGATCATAATGCGGATGCGAGTGCAGCGCGTTTTCATGAGGACCAGAATGATACTGTGAAAGGGTACGGTGCCGCTAACCAGGTTATCGCAACGCCAGGCACGGTTCTAGTAGATGTCGCGACATTTCTAGTCGCATACGCGGATTGTAATGGATTGAAGCAGGTAAGCATGCTTTTCCCTCTAGTGCTTCTCTTACGCATTGTCTCTGTTCATTATTCTGCATCAATTTGCCTCTGAGAGGCTTTACCATGATTGTAATGGCTAGCATGCAATTCGGGCAAAAAGAAGGAGGCCATTTCATCCCCATGCTTTGGACTTCGATACAATTGCCCTACAGCCAAATGTGTCTCGACCTTTACAGCGGCTCCGTGCCTATACCTGGGGATCGGATGGGGCTCGGTCACTGGCTGCAGTTATCCTCTCCGTGATGGATTTCGCGCCCGGCTGCTTGTGCCCTTATTCGATTCTAGGGGGTTGGGACCGTAGCCGCCCAGGTCGAGACTGCGCCCTCGCTTATTTTCTCCGTTGATTTAGTCAATCGACCGAGACCCATGGGATCAACGTGATTATAACGAGGTACATGTGGGGAAGCTTCCAAATCCGGGTGTGGTGTTGCACTTGTAGTTGCGGTGGCCTCACCATGGAGGTGCAATAGTAGATATCTGGCAGTAGTATTTCATAAATGCAATCTTTCGCTATGTCATATTACTCATAGTCCAAGCAAACATATTTTCTTAGCAGATTCTTGTATAGCACGGAGTTGCTGATAATGGTCTGTTTCTAGGTTGGACAGAAGATCCTAGGGGACTCTACAGATGGTCGAATGGTACTACGTTGTGAACAATGCAATAGTCTACTCGGTATCGAGGACACTGTATCTAAAGGGTACAAACTATTCAAGACCAGCGTATCTGCAAGCAAGCAAATGCCGAAAGACCAAAGCGAAGATCCATGGGAAAGCCATCCCCTAGAGACGGTGGTAGCAGCCCAGTTACTGGAATTAATCGAGCGAGAGAGTGCTCGACGGTTTATAATTCATTGCGGGCAAAAGGATGGCCTTATGGTATGTCAACTTTAAACGCTGTTGCTCTCAGGACCTGTTTGGAGCAGCGCTTGAGAATATGGACGGCTAATCAAGCTATAGCTTTGGGTCTTCAATCCGGACCTTCGATATTCGAATGCGAGTTCCGATCATAGTATTACCGCGCAACGGGCCATGAAAATCTTATTCCAAGACTCGGTGAATGTTGACGAAATGCTCCATCCTGAATCTGGCAAAGCCTCTTCGTTGTCACTAGAGGAACTTCGACTACCGGTTGATACCTATGATGCCGTGTGCAAGATATTGAAAAGCAGGAATGCAATGTTGCCAGATTCTGCAAGAGAATTTCGAGAATGGAAGGTTAGCATTATGCATCGGTATGAACGCATGAAGAATGTTTGAAACGGGAAGGAGAAAGAAAGGTATCTGTTAAGTAATGTGGTATGTGTGTGGACATCAGGTGCCTTCTGTGAATCAATTGTCACTGGACCACCTTCCTCATTCCAGAGTGAATTGATCCTCTTTCCATTTACATTCCGCCAATTATCTTTTCACATTTTGAGACACCTTCAAATACCTGCAGTTTTTCTGTGGTCTCTTTCTGATGTGCCTCTTTCTAGCAGTACAACCTTCATGCAACGGAAAAGTTTATCCTGACCTACAAAGAGATCGTGCTGGCTACTGAACAGTCCGAGCTACAAAACGCGCCTCGTCTACTTTTTCTCGCTTCTAATATGACGACCAATAGTCCAAATCCACAGACTTCTACGTCAGTCACTCGCTGTGACGATGACATTGCCACCTGGGAGCATTTGGAGGACATTTCTGGGGGGAAGGCTCCCGGCGAGAGGACGGTCTGTACGGAAAATCAAATCGTGAAAGCTAGCGAACAATATGTGGAACCCAGAGCCAACAGTTCCTTTGACAACATGGCTTCCGAAGATACGAACAACACGCTGCCTAACAAGAGCTCCCTCCGTCCACTTATGCTTCCAGAAATCCGAGTAATCCCTCCTTGCGACTGTGATGGTGAAACGGGAAGTGCTTTGGGCAATACAGTGCCATAGCCTTTACGCAGTCTCAAACAACTGGATTTGTTGGTGTTCTTGAAACCATGCTACGACAGAGCCAACATAGACCCGAGCAAAACTTATTCTCATCTCTTCTAAGACTGAATCAGTGAAAGGGTGGCTAAGATGTCAAGACCTTAATCATTCTGCCTTGCGCTCGAATTTCATGTGATCAGGCCGTGTCTTCTATTATTGCACTCAAAGTCAGCCTGTCAAATCTGAACTATGCTATTCTCATTCACTATCGTAGATCGATTTCATGTATGACATCATATGGTGCAGAAAATTGCACCCAAAGAGGCATCCTCTGTTTATCCTTCAAATGGGGTTTCGTACGGCCTTTCTGCCTGGGGTGTGATTCGTGCAAGGTGGCGTCTCTGTCCATCCTCCCAATCGAAAATGGCACTGTGTGCAACAACACGGTTCTACAAAGATTAACACCCTGTATACATGGCAGCTGGAGCGTTATACTTACATCCCATACTACGACGGTCCCAGGCCTCCATCGTACACGAGTCTGAACGTCCTGAGACAGAGCAATGTGGTCATACAAAAACTTGAGAAGGAAGTCTGACTCTTCCTTCTTGTAGCCAACGATGTATCGAGTGACTAGACATGGTTAGAAATCTTGATAGCAAGCGAATTACGTCGAGTACTCACATTGAGGGTTCACATAAAGTGCCTTCTCCCCAGTAACGGGGTGGGTCCTAACAATCGGGTGCTCCGTCGTGATGGGATCACGTCGTGCAATACCACCTTTGTTCAAACTGTTGTTGACCTGTTCAACGCCAGAGTGGACTGCCTTTAGACCATGCAGTCGCTTGCGGAACTCAGGAGACAGTCGTTTGTAAGCCTGCGCCATGTTACAGAACAGAGTGTCCCCGCCGCTTGCCGGACCATCCAGCAAGTACAGGAAAGTGGTGCCAGGGGGCTGTTTCTCGAAGGTGACGTCGGAGTGCCATGTCAGCGAGTTTGTACGGCTCTCGAGAAATTCAGCGCCGCTTCTATCATCTGCTCCTCGATGCACGAGATGGATCTCGGGGAATCCCTTCGGCGCACCGGAGCTTTGATGGATGTGATGTCTACCGAAGTAGCCACCGAACTCGAGTGCCTTCTCGATAGGCAGATGGGCGAAGTCCTGGTCTCGGAAAGCTGGCAGAGACTGTTAGTGAAGTCTGTTAGAGGAGTATATATCACATGTTCGCAGTAACGTACCGACGACCTTTCTCCGTGCAATATAAAGTGCGAGCTGGTCCTTGCCTTTATCGCTTAACTGGCTCAGCTGGATACCACGGACCTCGCTACCGATAGTTGGCGTGAGTTCGTCCACCTCACCCTTGCCTTCAGGAAAGAGGTCAGGGAGGGCTGGATCAGCATCCAGTCCATGTTCATAGTGATCGAAAGGCTGGAGTGGTGGGTATCTGCTAAGGTCAATCACCATAGTTGGGTGGCAGGCCATTGAACACCATACTTCTCAGTCTCATTATCCCAAACGGGTAGATAGTTTGGGAACGACGCAGGTGGCTGCTTTTCAGTTCCTTTAATCTCATTATCATGCTGGTAGACCTCACGATACCCTACTCCAGCCTCTTTGTTAAACCCGGCATCGGTCCTGAGGGTTGCTTTAGGTGCTGAACGAAGAGAGAGGGTTTCGGTTATAGACGGAGCCATATTTGCCGATCTTCTCAAATATAGGTATTACTCGGGTTGTCTGACTTAACAAGAAGCGCCTCCTAACCTCGAGGACCGAGTCCAAGATATAGATGCCATCACAGCCGAATACCCGTAAGATGGTTGCGCAATACTTGCGGGGTATGTGCCATCCTATACCATCATGTTTGTAAGGAATCACCAAGCCGCGCGGGGTTAGGCGAACCATATGCTTTCAAAGCAAAGTGAATACCATACCCTCGCTAACTGGCTGGAGTTTAAAACAGGAGCCTACCCAATGGCGTGATAGAAACAAGATTTCTGAGTGTCGAAAGCCGATCCATCATACGCTGAACTAACGTTGACCAAGAGCTCTCTCTGCCCGTGTCGAAATAAGTTTTGAGCTCTTCCTGGCTTAGAAAACAATGTACCTCTTTTTCCAATCCATTGGAAAATAAGGGGGAAAAGGTCTTAAGGGACAATTTTTTTCATGTTCGCTTCCATTGCTATGTTAACGATGGTCTCGTCGAAGATGCAGGCTAAATATGACGTGATAGCATTTGCGATTTGCGCAACTCCGGATAGCCCTAAACACCCCTCTTGTGGAGTTATCGATACTTACCCGTTGACGCTTATGTTCTACCTTCTAAGAGATTAAGGGGGTACATGAGCTGCAACTCTTATAATTATTATTTTTATTATTATTATTTTGCGCGATCGTCTCGTCTTCACCGGCAGCGCGAGTCTCCATGAGATAAATACAGCGTAAATTTAGCTGTATAGTCGGTTGGTATAGTATATCCAGGGGGAAAAAATAAAGGAAGAAAAGAAAGGAAAAGAAACTATAGATAAGAAGCTGATGATAGTCTATGCTGGGGGGGGATCCACTAGCCACCAATCAGGATCTTGTCAAATGTTGTGATGGTGATGGCGAAAGATGCCACCATAGACCAATCTGATGGTGAAATCACTTAACTTTTTCACTGCAAAATATGCAGCTTACTGAGCCATCGATACTATCAACAGGACCCTATGATGCATTCCACCATCACTGGCCCGGCACTTGCTGCTTGCTGGAGAGTCCAGATACGCTAATCAACTACCCCTGCTTGTCTCAGTTAACATGACTCGTCTGTCATAACGTCAGTATTGTTTGGCTTGCGTGATACTGTCCACTACGTATTCCTTGATGAAAGTTGAAGACTCGGCCCAATGCAATCAATTGTTGCTTCGGTTAGCTTGAATGAACGGATATTCACCGCGATCTGCAAAGTTCTAATCTCACTATACGATACGGATATGCCCAAACCCAACTGCAGCTTCATACACGAGCCTTTTGTTATTGGCTCCTGATGGCTATCCACAGTACGTGGATACTTCGTAGCTCTGGCTGAACTTTGAAGCTTTTTTTCTAGATTGCTATGGCGTGATAGAAACATGATTATCTTGTCTAGTGATAATTTCAACCGCGCGACATTCTTATAGACCTGATACCTCTGACTTTGGCCGCATTACTATCAGTCATTAACCTTGACAAAAATTACCACGGCCGAGCATTTGGGCATTATGGCCAGCGACGATCGCAAAGGCGCTAGCGCAAATGCTGAGCCCATCAATGATGATACCAAATATGTTTCAGCGGGCTCATCCTCTGAGACGCTTGATGCTCCTGCACGCAAACCGGTAAAGGATATCAGTGAGGGCGCTTTCGATACCACCGAGGATCCCCGTTTCTACAAGCCAATTTCGACATATGAAGGATTCCACCGCTGGGACCCAGAGTTCGAATGGGGGGAGCAAGAGGAAAAGAAACTGATCAGAAAGGTAACTTGAGCTATTTACACAGCGGTCAATGCCAGGTTAAATTAATAGTTGAACCAGATTGACTTACGAGTTTGCACGTTCGCATGTATCACATTTTTTGCTCTCCAGCTTGATCGAGGGAACATCGTCCAAGCCATGTCTGACAACATGTTGGGCGATTTGGGTATGAACACGAACGACTACAACACCGGTCAAACAATCTTCTACCTGGTATTCCTCTTCGCGGAGCTACCATCGCAATTGATGTCGAAAAAGATTGGACCGGATCGCTGGATTCCAATTCAAATGTTTTGCTGGAGTTTGATTGCTGCCTTCCAGGCATTTCTCTCCGGCAAAAGATCTTACTTCGTGTGCAGAGCGTTGCTTGGTCTTTTTGAGGGTGGATTGTTAGTATAATTCGCGCTATCTTATACGGTATCTTGTTAACGGCTTTTTAGCATCCCTGATACGATTTTGTTCCTTTCGTTCTGGTACAAGTCCAAAGAACTGCCGATCCGACTGAGCTACTTCTGGATCTCCTACGAAGGAACTTCCATCGTCAGTGCATTTCTTGCGTATGGCTTCTTACACGTCCGAAGACCCGACGGCACTGGCGGATGGCGGTATCTGTTCGCATTTGAAGGCTTGATCACCGGACTCATCGCAATCACTGCCGCGTTTTGGATGCCAGCATCGCCTACCCAAACCAAGGGCGGATTTCGCGGTAAAGACGGCTGGTTCAACGAGCGCGAAGAGAAAATTATGGTTAATCGGGTGCTTCGCGACGACCCTAGCAAAGGGGGCATGCACAACCGGCAGGCCGTGACCCCAAAAATGCTTTGGGAGGCGTTCTGCGACTACGACATGTGGCCTATTTATTTGCTTGGACTGACGTGGATGATTCCCAACACTCCAGCAACAAACTACATCACCTTAGAACTGAAGTCGATGGGATTCGGGACATTTGAGACAAACCTTTTGACCATTCCAGCTTATGTGATCTTCATCATCAATCTGCTCGTATGGACTTGGATTTCAGAGCGTTTCTATCAGCGCTTGGTTCTGGGAGTGGGATCGATGATCTGGTGTCTGGTGCTTCTAATCGCGCTGGAGGTCCTGCCGGAAAATGCAAGTACATGGTCTCGGTGGGTTATCTCAATCCTGTTGATTGGGGCGCCCTATGTACATGCTATCATTGTGGCCATGGCCTCTCGCAATGCGGGATCTGTCCGTACACGAACGGTAGCCACTGCAGTCTACAACATGATGGTCCAAGCATCCAGTATCATTGCTGGCAACGTGAGTGGTTCCAGCTGTTAAGTGCATCCAGATATACTGACATTTGGTTCAACAGATCTACCGCGAAAATGACAAACCGTACTATCGCACTGGAAACAAAGTGCTTATTGCGCTGACGGTTTGGAGCATAGCTGTATTTATCGGGGCCAAGTTCTATTACATGTGGCGGAACAAGTATGTTCCTCTGAGCCCCTGAGTTTGGAAAACATGTTTGGTGCTGATACTAATTCTGTTATAGAAAAAATGCTGAGAAATGGGATGTTATGCCCAGTGCTGAAAGGGAAGAATATCTTGCGGCGAACAAGGACATGGGCAATAAACGGTATGTGGATCTTTGACACTATTCCGATACATTGGCTAATGTTTCGCAGACTCGACTTTAGATTTATTCATTAGAGTACGATTAATGAACTGAATCCAGCTGGATATGGACCAGAAGTGCTAGACGACGATTTAAAAGTACATTGATACCACTTTGTTTTAGAATTAGACTTCTAGGGTATTTAGAGAAGAGAAACACTCTATCCTTCCACACAACAACGCCTACGCTTGATAGCTCACTCACCAAAATAGGAAAAACAAATACATCGATCACATGAAAAGAAAAAAAAGGTACACATTCATATAAACAAATTTCCCCTTCTTTACTCTCCGATCACATACTCACAACCATCATCCCCAATCCAAACTTCATGCAATTTCCCCGCCGGCACATCCACCCGTGTCCCCACACCAAACGTCTCTTTCTTGATTTCCCCATTGTACAGACGATCATTATCTTCCGGATACGTGATGGTCAAAGTTCCCTGACGGATAAGATGTGTCGTCAAGCCCGCATGTCTATGAGGCGAGTAATATGCATTGCTACCCATCCCCACCATCTACCAGTCAGCTTCAAATTCACCCAACAGGCCCCTCCCCGTCACTTGTTAACGGGGGGAGCCAACTTAGTTTTACAAGAAACCCACCTCCCATCTGCCCATGTGAAAATATGTCGAAAGCCCCAGTCCCGAACAAGACGTTCGCATTCACTACGGCTTCCGATGGGGTATGTTTGCATTTCTGCCATTGTAGGGACTTTTCACGAATTTTTGTTTTCTCTTTTTTCTTTTTTATATATATAAAGGGTATAATGGATAGATTATATGTCTAGGAGGTGATGGATTTGGTGAATGCGGGGAGAGATGATGACGTCGTGGGAGTTTCGGTGATGATGAATCCGAAAACGTGATTCGATGTCTAATGTGTCTTGTCACGTGGAGGTATATACTGGCGTGGTTCCTATTGGTTGATTGTGGTTTGGGAACTATTGGTTTGTTGCAGTGCATGTTGATCTCGTCGGCTGTCTTTTTTTTTTTTTTTTTTTTTTTTTTTTTTTTTTTTTTTTTTTTTTTTTTTTTTTTTTTTTTTT
>ML742322.1:0-32062 GCA_009193465.1 Aspergillus avenaceus
CAAGATGACCTAATCCTGCAGCTTCCCCCATTCCAGTAACTCATTTCTGCAGGATCCGACAAGTGAATAGTTTTGCTTGGCTTGCATCATTAGCGCATCTGAGCTGGCCACACAAACCATTCCTATGAAGTGGGGCAGGGATTGGATTCAATAGACCCAATTCTCAGAGAACAAAGATAACACTGAATTTGAATTCCTCGGTTTGGGACACCGCATTCCTTGGCAGTCGTTCCTGCGTGTTGATCGGGCTGGATGGGAACCGTCCAGTTGGCCAAGTCAACGCCAAGAGGAATTTGTCTTGTTGTCTGAGATCGTCGGTGAAGAGATGGAAGACGTGTAGATTACCAGGAGCGCAAACTTAGCATCAGTGGACCGTTCCACTCGCTGACGAGAGGGATTGAGAAGAAAAGAACGTCCAGAACCAAATTGGGTCGGTCATTTCTGGTGGAGATCGTTCTCGCAACGTTGATCATAGCCACCACATGGTCCCCGACAGGATCTCTGATTCGAAATCACATCAACACCCACACCCACAACCCGACGGTCGATCAATGATACCGACGCACTCATCGGGAAGTTTTAGCCTCCCTCGCACCGTCTCGGCATGCCGAAAGTCGGCATGGCCTTGGCGCCGAGAGGATCAATCAGCGAACTTACTCCGAGAAGACGCATGGATTATTGATATCGATCATCTAGACTTGCTCTCGACAATACTGGAGGATGAGCCATGATAGAGGCTGGGCACGTACAGTGTTGAGCTCGGGAGAACTGTGGATTCATGGCCGATGGATGGGCAATAATCCACGCATATGCAAGAAGATGGTATTATTGATTCGTGAGGGTACTCCTTTAGGAAGGGAGGTTGAGGATCTGATGAATCTATATAAGTCACATAGGTTCCACGAGTTGGTTCCTGTGCACACCTCTCTCATTCTTCAACGGTCTCCTGCACTCTACAACTCCCGTGGCTGGTAGTGAGTGGCCAGCCTCCGCTCCCACCAGCTATTTGTGTTCTTCTCAGCCACTCCTTTGTCGAAAGAGACACATAACGACACATATGATGAAGACCTTCCTCGTTGCAGCCCTCCTGGGTCCTCTCCTTCCCGTTGCCTGGGCTCAAGAGGATGCCCATGACATTCGATTCAGTCTGCTGACCAATCCGCACGAAGTCGCCTACAAGACCTATGACTACATCATCGCCGGGGGAGGCCTGACCGGTCTGACGGTGGCGAACCGCTTAACCCAGAACCCCAATATCACTGTCCTGGTCATCGAAAATGGTTTTTATCAATCGGACCGCGGACCTATTATTCAAAATCTCAACACCTACGGGCAAATCTTTGGGACCACTGCCGACCACGCATTCGAGTCGGCGCCACAGGCCATTCACAACCGAACCGAGCTGATTCGGTCAGGCAATGGCTTGGGTGGTTCAACGTTGGTGAATGGCGGCACCTGGACCCGACCCCATCAGGCACAGATCGATGCCTGGGAGTCCATCTTTGGAAATGACGGATGGAATTGGGCTACGCTGAACGCATACTCTCACCAGGCTGAGACGGTGCGTCCACCGAACGAGGTTCAAGTGGCTGCCGGTCATTCCTTTGATCCCACCTGCCATGGCTCCAATGGCACAGTTCATGCGGGACCCCGGGATACGGGAGAGCCTTTCTCTCCAATCATGAAGGCGCTCATGCAGACGGTGCACGAACGAGGGGTTCCCATTCAGAAAGACCTGTCCTGTGGAAGTCCGCATGGGGTGTCGATGTTTCCCAACTCCGTGCACGAGAACCAAATACGTTCGGACGCGGCGCACGAGTGGTTGCTCCCAATCCACCAGCGCCCTAACCTGAATGTTCTGACCGGACAGGCCGTCGGGAAAGTGTTATTCAGCAACGTTACTGCTGCAGAAACACCCAAAGCTGTTGGCGTGGAATTTGGAACACATAATACGGTGACCTTCCATGCCTACGCCAACCAGGAGGTACTGTTGGCGGCGGGATCAGCCGTCTCCCCGACGATCCTAGAATACTCCGGCATCGGACTGAAGTCGGTGCTAGACTCCGTCGGGATCGCACAGGTGGTGGACTTGCCGGTCGGACTTAACCTGCAGGACCAGACGACCACTACTGTACGCTCCTATGCGACGGCTAGTGGTCAGGGTCAAGCTGCCTACTTCGCCACGTTTAACGAGACCTTTGGGGACTCTGCTCCTCGGGCTCACGCACTTCTGCAGAACGACCTTTCGAAGTGGGCCCATGAGGTTGTTGAGCGCGGGGGCTTCCACAATGTTACGGCGTTGTTGGTGCAGTACGAGACCTATCGCGACTGGCTAGTCAACCATGATGTCGCATATGCGGAGCTCTTCCTGGATACTTCTGGCCTCATCAGCTTTGACATCTGGGATCTGCTTCCCTTCACTAGAGGGTCGGTGCACATCTTGGATCGGGATCCGTATTTGAGCCGGGTTGCATACGATCCGCAATTCTTTCTGAATGACCTCGATCTCCTTGGCCAGGCAGCGGCGTCAAAGCTGGCCCGGGAACTCTCGAACTCGGGCGAGATGGCGCAATACTTTGCTGGGGAGACCATTCCCGGGCAGAATCTATCGCCGGATGCGGATCTGTACCAATGGGTCACTTATGTCAAGGACCATTTCCGCGCCAACTATCACGGCGTCGGAACATGCTCCATGATGAGACGCGAGCTTGGAGGTGTGGTGGATTCATCTGCGCGGGTCTACGGTGTGCAGGGTCTTCGAGTGGTCGATGGGTCCATTCCCCCGACCCAAGTGTCGTCCCATGTCATGACTGTTTTCTACGGGATGGCATTGAAAATCTCGGAGGCAATCTTGAATGACTACTATGCATCGCTCTAGAGAGAATGTCCTTCTTGGTTGTAAACAGAGTGGTCGCGAGGTTCACCTTGAAGTTCACAATAATGTAAAATGTATATATTTTGCTGTCGCTAGTCCTAGGTACACGGGTGCCAAATTCGGCGACATAATTACAACATCAGAAAATGCATGAACTTTAGACTCATATAAGGATATTTGTACAGCGTATGCATTGTGAGGCCGAGGAGGCATAATAGTTGGTGTGTTTTTTTGACAGGTGGAGAATCAACCTGCGATTTCGGAAGAATAATTGCACGGATCGACATTGAAATCGGGCAGTCAGAGCGGACTAAACAACCCCACCTTGGCTGGAGTGTCCAAAGGGTCATGGTCCAGGCTTCTACCCCGACTGTTGTGGCTCATGGCATCGAAGTCCAGCACTTAGATTGTGTGCCAGTGTCCACAGAGCCTGATCCTACCAAATATGATCGAGACGAGCTTCGAACGCCGCCAGTTACGAACCACCAGGAACAAAAATGGTATTCCAAGCAGGATCTATCCTACTGTTTCGAAAAACTACTTAACTGTCGGATTCTTGGACCCAGCCAGAATAGAAGCCAAGGGAGCGGTATAAACGCGGTGGATAGAAAGGCCAATAAACTGGTGGCCCAGTCCGTATGAAGTCGATCGTACACTGCACGGGAAGGCCGATGATGAGCTAATGGACACGAAGACAGCGTGTGTACTTACTAAAAGGAATAAAGAGAGGAAAGGAGCCACCCATGCCATATCGAAGGAGTCCATTTGCTGCCATAGCTGATGCGCCATATGCAGCGCCATATACGTCGGTCATATACAAGATGCACGAGACCTGTCGCACCAGCGTTAGTTCGTCCAAATGAAGGGGAGATTTGAAGATGCACACAAAGATGAGGATGCCGGCGCAGCCGAAGAAAGAAGCTGCAACGATGGGTACCATCCAATGCACGCTGATCTGTGCTGTCCACGCGAACCAGAAGAGTGAGACCGGCATCATAACACTACCCAGGAGAGATGCCCACAGCCGCTGTTCGGGCGCGATTGCACTACCTAGCGACTCCAGACGCTTCTGGTAGATCAGTTGGTCAATCAAGATCGCAACCCCGGCACCAACCGTGCATCCCGTGGTGATACCGAGGAATACCAGACCCCCTTCGCCCGGCGAAAATCCATATGTGGACTGGAAGACAGGAGGGAAGGCTGCTAGAAATGAAAACAACATGGAGAACACGAAGGAGGTATAGAGGGAGAAGAAAGCGACGATCGGATCGGTCAGCAACATGTAGATGGGTCGAGTACAGGTGACCGTGAGGAGTTGCTTCAATGGTACCCTGGGTGGAACAGGTAATCCATGTCTCTTGGCTCGTGTACGAAGTAGGACTTTGCCGTAGGTTTCCTGGGCTCCAAAGGAAAAGAACCACGCAGCAGCTCCGAGGAAGAGGATGGTCCACTGACTCCAGCGCCATCCTGTATACTCGGCGATATACCCACCAACCACCGGTCCCAGAGATGGTCCTAGTAGAGACGTCGCAAACAGCAGAGTCATCGCCCGGGCGATCCGTCTCCCACCCCACAAATCCGTGAGGGTTCCTGCACCCACTGCCAGCGGCGGCGAACCGAAGGTGCCGGCTAAAAACCGACAAACGAGGATTCCGCCCATGTTCTTGCTGAATCCAACCCCAAGCGTGAACAGGAGGGACATTGGGGTGGCGACAATGTAAATCAACCGTCGACCATAGCTTTCACTAAGAGGGGCGGCGATCATAGGCCCAAAGCCGAGTCCATAGACATACAAAGCATATGGCAGTAAGGACACGGTAGAAGAGACATGAAAGGCCTCTTGGATTTCACCGTGTTGAGGCGTGTAGATTGACAGTCCAAAGGTTCTGTGTGGTGGAGTTAGCAATGCGACCAGACATAGAGACCCAATCGAGTTAGACATTGGCACTTGCATAGCAAAGCATAGAAATGCTGGAACTGCCGAGTTGTAGATCTTCTTGGCCAAGGACCAATTATTTGGGTTCTGGCGGTCATGTTCCCAGTCCGGTAGACTCGATGCTGCTGTGATGTCAACATCAGGCACTCCAAGAGGGTAGACATTTCAGGGTCCTTCCTTACCTTCTTTGGATTCTAATGCAGTAACGCCTTCAGACTCCACATTCAGAGTCATAGTGGGTCAGTAGTATTCTTCGAATTGCGAAGTGAAAACAATGTGCAAGCCATCCTCTGTTATATACTAAATTGAATAGAATGGTCGGCAGTAAGATTGGCCCCAAGGGCCCACTTATTCGGCGACGTACCGGCAAGATCGGATGGTCTGGCCCTTGTTCACCCAACTATTCAGTGCTCGCCAGTTGTCGATGGCCTTGGCAGTTACAAACCAGACAGAAAGCGACCAAGTCATTCTTCAAGATATAAATCCACCCGCCAGGAGGATGAGAGATCTAACCAGGACGATGGATGTCTTCCAGTTCGCCAAAAGCCCTAATCAACAACAACCCACTCCCAGGCACTGACCTAGTCCAGCAGTGACGAAAGCAGAACATTCCGTCAAACCCTTGCACTCCCCTCAGGATATTCGGTCTCTCGCCGGAGCTATAGCGGGTCCGTCGCCGATATCTCTTACTCACGGTACCCAGTTGAAAGGACATCGACGCCCTATTTAAATCTACCAAGGAGATATGTTCATTCATCATCCCCCCACTCTTTCTGTCTATCATAAGTATATCTTTTACTCGACCACAGATACGTGCATGTTGCGCTCCTTAAAAAAAAAGCGAACGGAATGCAGCCAATTACCCTCTACGTCTATCCCATCGGGCCCGGGCCCAACCCTTGGAAGGTGGCGATAGTCAGTCCTCTCGGCTTTGGACATTCCTGCATCACACAGTCACCCAGCTTCGATGATGTGAAGCAATCTCCGTTGCTGGATCTTAATGCCAACGGTCGGCTTCCTGCGGTTGTCGATCCCAACACGAACATCACACTGTAGGAATCGGGTACCATTGCCAACTACGTCATTATACACAAAATTAGCTACCATACCTTCCCCAAATGCCACTTCACTCAGCAGTGGCTGCACTTTCAGATGTCTGGCCAAGGACCGTAATACGGCCAGTTGGGATGGTTTAAGAGACAACCGATCCCACAGCCGGTGACCATCGAGCGGTATACTGCGGAGGTGAACAGACAGACGAATGTATTGAATAAAGTTTTGGAGGACCGCGAATGGCTGGTGGGAGATCGATGTACTTTTGCAGATTTGTGCTTCGTCCCCTGGCAGGATATGGTGCCTTTTATGCTAGGGGAGGCCACCGGCAAGCAGTTCGCACAGGACTGACTACCCGCATGTCCACGCCTGGATGGAGATGATGAAAGCAAGACCGGAGGTGAACAAGGTGTTGCAGGAAAAGCGCAAGGCCATGGCTGAAATGTGACCTTATAGAGTTCTGGAACCGCTCAGATATGAGAAAGTGAGTGGGAACAGCGGCAGCCGGCGATTCATCCCGGGTCCAGGCCCGCAATTATCATAGATGGAATGCATGATTAGATAGTGAACTATTGTCATGAGAGACGTCTGATGTGTCAAATCTTGTTCTTCTTCAGTAATCTGCGATCGGCGGATGATCTGAGATTCAAAACCCACAAAATTGCTGCATTAGAAACTGAAGTCTTGTACATACAAGGAGGATGAAGTAGTCTACCAGTTGACTGAGCCGCCTACAATCCGACAGTATGAG
The DNA here is from genome assembly GCA_009193465.1 of Aspergillus avenaceus. Taxonomy (NCBI): domain Eukaryota; kingdom Fungi; phylum Ascomycota; class Eurotiomycetes; order Eurotiales; family Aspergillaceae; genus Aspergillus; species Aspergillus avenaceus. The sequence continues at coordinate 6,616 of ML742322.1, forward strand.
CAGCTTAAGGCACCCTCTCCACGTATTCCTCCTCCACCTCGGGGCGTTTCTCTGCCTGCCCGTCACGGATATCACCGCATACATACGACGCAAAGTCCCGCGTGGGTAATCTAGCCTCAAACATCTCATCAATCTGGTCCAAGCTGCGGTTGCGCAACTCAGGCACAAAGAAAAACACGAAGACCAAAGCGATCAGAGACAGGGCGCCATAGATAAAGCCTACCCCGCCGCCAATAGCGCCTTGGGTGTAAGGATTTACAAAAACTATGATTAACCCGGTCCCGTACGCCGAAAAGCCCGACAGAGTGACCATTTTCTCGCGTACCTGGGATGGAGGCACCTCGGAGGTGATCACCCACGCGAGAGGACCCCATGTAAGCTGGAAGACCAAGAACCAAAGCATCAACATGACCACCGCTGCTATTTGCATGGGATAGGTCATATGTGCGGTACCTCGACAAGTTAGTCCCCCGATGGTTAACATACATGCACCCAACACCATCGACGACCATAAGAGGACTGTACGGCGACCCATTCGGTCGGACGTCGCCATACTCAGAATGTTTGCCACGACACCGATAATGTACACGATCATGGATATCAGCAAGACCTCTTTGAACCCGATCTGTTGAAGGAAGACGGCTTGGTAATTGGCGACAAATGAGATTCCCTGACCCTGTTGAAAGGCTTGAACACCGACTGCGATAATAGTACGGCGGAGGTTGACCCGAGTGGACACGCAATCGGCCCAGCTCGTGGCGTTCTGCCGTTCCTGCTCGTCCGCCAAAAGTTGTTGAAGGGCCACTACCTCTTCTTCAACGGGGAACGAAGGGCCCCGAAGCCGACGCAAGGATTTGGCGGCCTGCTCTGGACGACCATGCCGGATCAGCCAATGTGGTGACTCCGGGAGGAATGGGAGACCAAGCCAGCCTAGAATGGGGATGCCAATCTGAGCCACGATCACGACTCTCCATGCCCAGTCGGATGAAACATGGCGGCATAGGTACACGATCAATGAGGCCGCGAATCCACCAATCATGAGAAATGCGTTATAAGTACCTGCCATGAGTCCACGAACGGACGGCGGTGCACATTCTCCTTGGTACACAGGAATTGCATTGGTGGCAATGCCGCCGCCAAAATAAACTATCCCTTTGCCAACGACAAACTGGGCGTAGCTACTCCGGGTCGTGGACTCAATAATGACTCCAACCGAGACAATGACCGCTTGCATCAAGAGTGTCATCTTGCGGCCGAAGCGTTCATTGATGGGTGTCCCACATATAACACCCAAAATCACGCCTGCATAGCCAACACCCGTCCCCACTGATTGTTGTTTTGAAGATAGGGCCCATGCCTGCTGATCAGGTCGATAGGAGCCGAAGGTATGGATAAATTGTTTCGAGCTCATGATCCCTCCCCACCACCCTTGATCAAATCCGAAACCCGCTGACGATAGTGAGCCAAAGATCATAACCATGTAGATCGTCCATGGGAACATGCGCGGCATGGAACCCCCACCCGCGGCGATGCTCTCTGCCATTCTGGACTCAGACGAAAGGAAAGAGGGACAATGGAATTTGATCATTGAATACCCGATATGACAATGGCGGGTCTTCGGCTTTTAACCTCGTGGTGTTCGACGGGACTGAGATATGCCGGTCCAGCCTTTCTGTTGGGAAACGCCAAGTTTCACTAGAATTTACATTGCCTTCGAAACAAGTTACCGTAGCATCCGGGGAGGGTATTCGTGATCGTTTCATCATCAAAGGAACTGGCTGATTTGAGATGCCCCAGTCACTTCCATCTTTGCTAGCCTGGTCTGGGGTAGATCCTGGTAGCCCACGGGGTCTGTTCGCGTGGACAATGTCCGGGGAGCCAACTATCAGTCGGGGTCGATGCTCGCCCCATTGGTTCATGTGCGAAGCTGTATGCCCAAAGCTCAGATAGGAATTAGTATCTTTGCCCACCGCAAGGTCAGAATGCACGAGAAGGACCCACTTATTCGGCGAACTGTGGAGCTTGACAGTGGCCATGTCGCCGGTTTCCACTCTTCCCCTTCGGGTAATCACAACCTGCTTGGCAATGCACCCCTCCCAACACGCCCTCACATGGAGGTATAAGGATTCCAGACTTCGGGCGAGGGCTTTAGAGGGGGAAAAGGAAACTAACTAGTGCATCTTATTTTCACCAGATCAACTACTACACCATTGCTGGGCTTGTTCAAAGTCCGGGATGAGTTACGATCACCAAGTCGTGGAGGAGCTCCTCCGGGTCATGACTGTCGAGGAGAAGGTCTCCTTGCTGGCAGGCAAGAATATGTGGCAGACGGCCAGTATTGACCGACTGGGGATTCCGAGCTTGAGACTGACTGATGGACCAGCGGGAGCCCGGGGAACCAGATGGACGCATGGATCCCTAACTACCTTCATTCCCTGTGGCATGTCCTTGGCGGCCACGTTTGACCCGTCCCTAGTCGAGCGAATCGGCACAGTATTGGGACAAGAGACTCGTCGCAAGCATTGCCATGTTCTCCTCGCTCCAACCATGAACCTGTCCCGATCCCCATTGGGAGGCCGTAACTTTGAAGGTTACGGCGAGGATCCGTACCTAATCGGTGCGATGTCCAAGGCGATCATCCGAGGGATCCAGGATCAGGGAGTAGGGGCGTGTATGAAGCATTTCATCCTCAATGATACTGAAACGCGGCGATTTAACGTCAATCAGATCATTGACGGTCGCACCTTGCGGGAAGTTTACATGAAACCGTTTGTCATGGCACTTGACGCGACTCCATGGACTGCCATGGTCAGCTATCCCAAAATCAATGGATATCATGCCGATCTAAGCCGCTCAATTCTACAACCATTGCTACGCGAAGAGTTGCAGTTTGATCGACTGGTCATGAGTGACTGGGGCGGAACGAACAGCACCATCGAAAGCTTGGTGGCTACGACCGACTTGGAGATGCCCGGCCCGCCCACACGCCGTGGGACGAAACTGCTAACAGCCATCGCGAGTGGCCAGGTGAATATCACGGAGCATGTCGATCCAAGCGTACGACGTGTCTTGCATTTGTTAGGGCGGGCAGGCTTCCTGCCTGTCTCGTCGCATCAAGGCCCCCGCGAACGTCCGCCCCAATCGGAGGATGCAGCGGACGACCCGAACTTTCACAGAATCACCCGAGAAGCAGCCCAAAATGGCCTGGTCCTTCTGAAGAATGAAGGCCAGCTGCCCCTGCGACCAACCACGTTGGGGAGGGTTGCCATCATCGGCCCCAACGCACAGAGGCCCACGGCGGGAGGGTCGGGAAGTGCAGCTGTCAACCCGTTCTATGTCACAACCCCCAAGGATTGTCTGACTGAAGCCATCCAAGCAGTAAATCCGGCAACGGAAGTCAAGCATGAACCGGGGATCCCGTGTAATCTTCGCCCGGGACTCTTGGGGGGAACTCTCACGACACCGGATGGTTCCCAGCCAGGACTGACGGTGTCTTTCTACGCGGGACATGCGTTTGAGGGGCCGATATTAGCCACCAGCCACTGGCCAGATTCCATGATTTATCTGTTCAGTGACGGAGATATTCCCGAATCCCTCAAAGAGGAACCGTACTGCTACCGGGCCTCGGGGGTAGTCACGCCATCCGCCTCCGGCTGGTATACCTGGAGTATTGCCAATACCGGGAGGGCGAAGCTCTTCCTCAATGGAGAACTTATCATTGACAATAGCGATTGGGAGGAGCTCACCGCTGGGTTCCTGGGTTGTTCTAGCGCCGACAAAACATTTCGTATGAAACTCGACGCGAACAAGACCTATCAGCTCACGGTCGAGAACCTTGTGACCTTGCCTCCCATTACGGAGTTTGATAATACCTGCTTCCCGAACATCTCAGGAATACGTGTCGGCTTGGAATTGGAGAAGAACGTGGAGGCTATGATTGCTCAAGCTGCGGACTGTGCCCGGTCTTCGGAGACGACAATCTTGGTGATCGGACATAACAAGGATTCCGAAGGGGAAGGGGGAGATCGCCAGAGCATGCACCTGCCTGGTCGCACTGATGAGCTCGTGCACGCGGTTTGCGCGGCTAGTCCGAACACCATCGTCGTGGTACAGTCAGCGAGTGCTGTATCTATGCCATGGGTGCACGAAGCGGGGGCTATTGTCATGGCATGGTACCAAGGACAGGAGAACGGAAATGCCCTGGCAGACGCTCTTCTCGGGGTCTGTAATTTCTCGGGCAAGACACCTATCACCTTTCCTCATCACTTGGAAGATCACAGCTCAAGCGCATGGTTTCCGGGCCAGGCGGCCAAGGACTATTGTGAATTTGGTGAAGGGGTCCTCGTTGGATACCGCTATTTCGATGCCCACCGGCTGCAGCCATTGTGGCCTTTCGGGTTCGGGCTATCCTACACGCACTTTGCGCTGTCTGATATCCGTCTGAGTGGCCAGATGACGACCACTGGAGCCACCCCAGTCCATATCCACTTGTCAGTTTCGAACTGTGGCTCTCGTGATGGATCTGAAGTCATTCAGGTGTACGTGAGCCCTTCCGCTCGGATTCAACAGAAGCGCCTGACCAGCTACCCGAAAGCTCTCGCCGGATTTGCGAAAGTGTTTGTGCCCACCGGGGAGACCCGTGAAGTGACCATCACTGTCGGGAGTCAGGAGTTGCGTTGGTACGATCAGGAAGCTGGACGCTGGCAATTGGATGCTGGTAGCTATCGGTTCTTTGTTGGCACTAGCTCCGCAGATATCCATTGCGAGATTGGTTTCCTGCTGCAATGAGAGGGAACTGAGTTTTATTAAAGAAGCCATGCTATGTATATAACCAGTGATCCAGTATTTATGATCATACTTGAATCTATACCTGCCCACCTCGTTCTGTGAACTTCTCAAGGTGAGTTTCACGTTTTCCTCTGTTACCCGCCCTCGCAGTACCTAGGATATCTCGTAAGAACATGGTATGTCTTCTCTCATAAAAAATGGGCTCTAAGTCACCCTGGCGTCGGTGGGTCGTTGGCTGCTCACTGCTTCCATTTACTACAGTAGTAGCCGTTTTCTGTTATGTAGAGTGAAAAGGTGCGCGGCGTCAAGCTCTGTGTGGCAATGCTCCGTTAAGAAATTGCCAAATGTTCCATAGATTTGCGCGTGATCCATTTCACCAGCATGGCCTCTGTCCTATGGCCGGCCGAGCCCTGATCCTTCGAAGTCAAGAGCAACGCCGAGAGCCAGTGCGGATACAGCGATATTGCCCCCATTTCAACTATGGTCTATCATTGCCATTGTTGGTTACTGTTTTAACTAGCTACTTGTCATATTACCAGAAGTCTCTTCCCACATGCTTGGTAGCCCTTGGCACGGGGATGACTCGACCTGACCATCCGATGGCCGCCATGATCCACAGCAGATAGCTACCGCTTGTTCAAAAGCATTCCGGAACCCAAAGGAAGAGGGATTCCATCTCGCCGAAATAGTGGGCACAGTGCCCACGCTCCATAAGGCCCGGCGGAATCCTGTTGGAATCCTTCAAACGATGAACTTGAGAAGTCGCTGGAGCATTGCGTAGGCCACCTCTATCGTATGTCATTTCTGCAGTACAACAAACGTCTTATTTAAGAAATTTAAACGCAGGTCTCTCTCCTGGAGGGGAGGAAGACAGGCCAAAATTTAGGAATAACTAAAATTGACGATGCGACTCCAGAGTGAGCTATGTATGGCATTGTGCCTGGGCGCAATGACCCATGCACAGGTGAGTAATGAAATGGATGAGGCTCCTGACAGTGGCAAACAGCCGAGCTTTCTCTTCATTATGTCCGATGATCAGGATCTGATGTTGGACTGCGTCTCCTACACCCCGCTCACTCTGCGCCATATGAGGGACAAGGGTACCTCGTTCAATAATCATTTTGTGACCACAGCCATGTGTTGTCCCTCTCGCGTCAGTCTACGGACTGGCCGCCTCGCACACAACACCAATGTAACGGATGTGAGTCCGCCTTGGGGTAAGACCTCCCCTCCCCTGATCGGAGAAGAGCCAGCACTGACGTAGGGAAACCAGGAGGATACCCAAAATTCATTGACCAGGGCTTCAACGAAAACTTCCTTCCAATGTGGTTGCAGCAGGCGGGTTATGACACCTACTACACTGGGAAGCTCATGAACGCGCATTCGCTTGAGACTTACGCGCACCCCCATGTTGCGGGCTTTAACGGGTCAGATTTCCTCTTGGATCCCTACATCTATGACTATATGAATGCCACGTATCAACGGAATCATGACCCTCCCATTAGCTACCTAGGGCGCCATACGATGGAGGTGCTAACCGAGAAAGCCATGGGTTTCCTGGAAGACGGTCTCCCGGGGGCCCGACCATTCTTCCTCGCCGTTGCACCCATTGCACCGCACCCGAACATGAACGGCACCTATGGGGGCGGCAGTGGTCCGCTCTGGATGGACGAGCCCATTCCAGAGGAACAGTTTCGACATCTGTTCCCCAACGCGAAGGTGCCGCGGACGAGTAATTTCAATCCAAAGGAGGTACGTCCAAGACCCTATCCGCGATTGCCCTAGTTACAGGCGCTAACGAACCGTCCAGCCCACTGGGGTGAGTTGGATTCATGACCTGCCGTACCGGAACCAATCCGTCGTCGACTACAATGACCATTATTACCGCCAGCGGCTCCGGGCGTTGCAGAGTGTCGATCATCTGGTCGACAAATTGCTGACCCGCCTCGAGGAAAGCGACCAGGTGGAAAATACCTACATCATCTACACGTCGGATAACGGATTCCACATCGGGCAACACCGTTTGCCGCCGGGCAAAACGTGTGGGTTCGAGGAAGACATCCGTGTGCCGTTCTTCATTCGCGGACCAGGCATCCCCGAAGGAGGCATCGAGAAATCAGTGTCGACCCATATCGACTTGGCTCCCACCTTGTTCAAATTTGCCGGTATTCCACTGCGGTCGGATTTTGATGGTACACCACTAAAGATCGGAGAGGAATCAAAAACAGACTATGAGCATGTCACAGTGGAATACTGGGGACAGGCGATGCTGGAAGGAGCCTTGTCCAACCTATGTAACCCACCCTCCTTCATCCATCAACCCGATCGAGTGCTGACACGACATTAGGTATACCAACGGTGCCAAACAACACTTATAAAGGAGTTCGGGTATTGAGTAATGAATACAATCTATACTACTCGGTGTGGTGTAATAATGAACATGAGCTGTATGATCTCACGGTGAGTACCCCGGCCGTGATGCGATGCCAGGGCGCAAGAACTAACTCAGGCCTAGAACGACCCCTATCAAATCCACAATCTCGTACCCGGGCAGCATCCTGCTGAAGGAGATGCCCATACCATCATGGGCCATGCGTTGTCCGAGGTGATCAGTCGACTGGATACCCTCCTCATGGTGCTCAAATCTTGCCAAGGTAAAACCTGTGTGGATCCCTGGCGCGTCTTACACCCCGACGGATCCGTGGCCACCTTGCGGGATGCCATGAGCCCCCAGTATGACCGATTTTACCAGGACCAGTATCGAGTGTCCTTTTCCCGGTGCGAGTATGGCTACCTGGTGGACGCGGAGGGTCCGATGCAGCTGGCGACCTATCGCAATGGATATAGCTTGGAGACTTGGGTCTGATGGCCCGGGACGGGCATCGGGAGGGCACCCAGGCTCCGCACAGCAATCTGCAATCACCGTGCGCTGCTCCTCTCCTCCGGTGACTCTGTAGTGAGACGTCGTTGCCTGAATTTAGAGCCATAATCATTCCGTGGGCGCCTGGATGCCTACTCACTATACATTGAAAACCGGCTCTTCTCCTGTTGCATGTAGATCTGTAAATGCATTCCTGACTACATGGTTCCCTTGGAGCCAGTGTGTACCATACATGGCCACGCGCTCGGTCCCACTCTCTTCTTCCATCGCTCGCACCCACCTGGCGTTGCCATGGGGCGGGAGAACATTTCCACTGCAGATGGCATGAGGAGGGGTCAAGTCGTCACCAAAGACAAATCCAACTCCTGGATGTCTAGTAATGTCGGCTGACCGAACGGATCCGATTCTACCTCGCGCGGCTGGGCGGCCAGCGCGGTTTCCACTTCCACTGCAACATCTTGAATCCGGCTCGTGGAGACGGCCGCAATCGGCCAAATGTCTCCCATCGAGCGGAGGATCCCAACATTGAGGGCTAGGTACTGACGGCCGGTGCGGGCGGCCTCGTCTCGGTCAACCGAGAGCATCGCCATTTGCATAATCGAACTCAAGACTAATGTGCACACAAAGAAGGGGCTGTGGTCCCCGACCGAGGTCGAGAGGGACCCGAGCTTGGCCAGTTTGACGGCCGCGGTGGCCACTTTGGCCGTGTGCATTTGCGGGTTCATGGAGAGCGAGAGGAAGTCAGGTGGTCGTGAACAAAAGATCTGACTAGTCACGGGAAGAAAACCCAGCAAGTATGACTTCGGGAAGTGGAGATAGAGTGACGCGCAGTGCATGATCATGACGGCCTGAAACATCATCTCATCCAGGGTGCCATTCGGATGCAGGATGGCTTGCTTGGGCTTTGGTAATCGGTGGAACCAGGCAGCGATCGTGGCATCGAGGGCGTCCACGCCTTCCTCGGTGACGTGGGTCTGGCCGGCCAGTAAGCACTTCCGAAGAATACACCCCGCTTGGACGCGATACGCAGCTGAGGAATAGTCGCCCAGTCGATGAAAGTAGGTTTGTCGATCCATCTCGCGGATCGAGCTGGCGACCCCGTTCGGACCGTATTCATCCGCGTCCCGCGGCAGTGGCACGTCCGGAGGCTCAACGGTCAGATGCAGGATGCCCTCCACCTGAACCGCCGCCAACAGCGCGTCGATGATAAAGATCTCCCACCAGGTTCGGCGCGCCGCTTCGGCACGCACGGGATCACTCATCTCGACTTCCGCCGAGTAGTCGGGATAATGCAGCCCTAGCTGGAGGCTCTCGGTGATGGCCTGCGCCAGACACTCCCTTGCGTCCTTTGGTTGCGTCCGTGCATGCAGGCAGATAGACAGCAGCAGGAGGGCCTGGACTTTCTCGAGGGTTAAGTCGCTCTGCTGGACGGCCTCCTTCAGCGGGCCGGACTGATCGGGAAGTTGGTGGGCGGGGAGATAATGCATCCCAATAAATTTCATGACATCGATCAAGTACCTAGGCGGAGCGGAATGCACGAAGGCCTCCCGCGGCGGTACGAATGGGTGCGCTTGATAAAAATGGACGTAGAAGAGCGTCAACCAGTGACCTTCCATGGGGTCCGACTCTCTCAGCCCGTCGGTGACTCTCTGCGGCATGAGAGTGAATGCCGCCGTTCCTGAGAAGGCTGCCGAACTGCATTGACCTGGCGACGGGTTTCCTGGGTGCGGACTACCATCCACCATGAGCATCGGATAGGGGCTCGGTCGCGCCCGGCGGCCCCGGCGGGATGGCACATAGTAGCATAGGAGGTTCAGGGTCTTACAGCGAGAGCACCCGGTGACATTGCCGTCGCATTTGACATGTTTGTCGCGGCAATTTAGACAGGCGACTGAAACGGACGGATGTAACGTTGCGGTGGTCAGAGAAGAAGGCTCCATTGTTTCGTTCCGGGGTGATGTGAGAATATTGAAGAAAGACCGAAAAGGTCCAGTAAATGATCTTCAGCGACCGTCTGACAAATCCCCGGTCAGCTGACTTTTGGTTCGATTCTTTTTGCTTGCCATTCGCGCTGTCCATGTTCCCACCAGAATGAGAAACAATGACTGATAGCAGTGGCTCTTATCTTCAACGTTCTCGATAGTGAATCCGATGGAATGGATGAAGCGACCCATTGTGAGTAGTAGCAGTGGCCTGGTGGTTCGAGCCCGAGATAACTATATATTGATGCATCGATCGATAGATTAGTTCCCGCTCGTATGGAAAATGATTCACTTCTCCAGATTACAATCAAAGCAGGGATCCGATGAGTGGATGGCTCACAACCAACATCTTGATGGATCATTGGCGACGGTGGTTGTGGGGAAGAAGTGGCAGCAGAAGAACAAACATTGAAAACAAATGAAATGGAGAAAAAGAAAACCAACCAAACCAATCAAAGCCATCAAACCAATCAACCTCCAGGGTCATGGCCTCAGGCTGCAGACTAGGTGACGACCAAATCATTCTTCATTATTTGAATGGCTAAACAACTCTATATCCTCACGGTATTGCCCACTATATGGAAAAATAAATACAGAAGTCCATAATCATGGTAAAAAGGGAGCATCAGCCAAGGGAAAATGGTGATCATACCGAGGAACAAAGAACTGTGGAGTCGAAACGACTATACAAATCCACCGAAACTGGGATCGACCGTGGACTGATAATCCATCATGCCACCTTTTCTTTTTGTTACACATCTCACCTCAGAGTGTACGCAGCGTAGATAAATGGATCATAGAATAGAGTGACCGCATGACTCAAGTGGACGGACGGTGCCGTAACAGTAACTCCACTTCGTCCACCGTTGCCCTAAATCGTCGCGGTCGCACACGACAACCGGCCTCATCTAAACCAGATTGAGGATAGACCCGTGATAATCGAGAGCCCTGGTAGGTTGGACGCCGTTGCCGCTCCATTTGGGGAAATATCGGCTGAGTCCCGTCAATTGGGGCGTAAAAACTCCCCGCTTTAAAACCTCCCAAGGATCGCCCCGTGGGATCAGCTCAGAGGTCAAAGTTGCAAAATCTCCAACCATGTTACCACCTCTGGAAGTGCAGCACGTCCAAGTCGATCCTGAGGTATGCAAATCCGGTCAAGGCCCCATCAATTCGCTGCAATCATCATACCGCGCCAGTTCAACACGCGCGCGCGAAAGCAATACTGACCCCGGGTAGGAAATTGACTCGGAGACCGGTGATGATGGATATTATGCCGCAGACTCGTGAGAACACCCCGAATTAACAGATCGGACTATGCTCGTTGACACCGTTCAGGGACAGCTATGCCACGTCCTTGAGTTCTAGTGTGCGCGACTACAAATGGTGTAACGGCAGACGCTTTCATGCCTACAAGGAGGGGAGTATGTGGATACATCACATCGGGACCCGAAACTCTACCCTCTCGCCGCTGACCAACTGCGCTCAGGCTACCGGTTTCCCAATGATGAACAGGAGCAACGTCGGCTGGATATGATGCATGAGGTCTTTACCCTCAGCTTGGAGGACCGATTGTTCTTAGCGCCTGTTCCCAGGAACGAAGCCGTGCGCATTCTCGATATTGGCACGGGGACTGGCATCTGGGCGATGGAGGCCGGTGGGTCGATCTCCTCCTATGGTCGGATACGTGTGCCGGATGTACTGACACTGCGATCGATGCAGCTGATTCATTGCCTTTGGCTTCGCGGGTATGAGAACCAATCCGGTGGAACTGTGTCCCGTGGCTAACCGAATGGACAGGTTATTGGAAATGACCTCAGTCCCATCCAGCCTTCGGTGTACGTTCGAAAACACGTCATTGAAAGTACCCCGTGAAGGGTATTAACGAGATTCGCATTAGGGTGCCGCCGAGTGTGGTCTTTGAGATCGATGATGTCGAAGCCCCCTGGCCTCCACGGAAGCCCTTTGACCTGATTCACTGCCGCTATATGTGCGGGTCGGTCGAAGACTGGCCCGGGTTGTTTAGACAAGCCTATCAGTATGCCTCCGCCGTTCTGCGACGCCGCTATGTTACAAAGCGACCGAGACCGAACTAATTTTGTACCAGACAAACCAATATCGGAGGATGGATCGAATTCCAAGACTTCCACCTGGAGACCTACAGCCAAGATGGTACTCTGGACGAGGATAACGGGGTTAAGAGATTCTTCGAATATCTCGGGGAAGCTTGCGATCGCATCAATCGTCCCATGAACGTCGGGAGGCACTTGAAACGATATGCCGAAGATGCAGGGTTCACCAACATCCAGCATCGAGTGATCCCCCTTCCATTAGGTACTTGGCCGAAGGACAAGCGACTGGTATGCTTTCTCCCATCTATTCTGGACGAACATGACTGAGTCTGCGATAGAAAACCATCGGAACGATCAATATGCTTCAGTTCTTGGAGGCCTTGGAAGCCTGTAGCTACGCCACGTTTACTCAGATCCTCGGTTGGACTCTGGACGAGGTTAAGGACTTCTTGGAAAAGGTGCGCCGAGACACGCTGAAAAAGGGTGTTCACATTTTGCACGAAATGTAAGTTCACAAAATGTGGGATCTGGTCTATGAGCTAACACCCGTTGTAGCCATATCGTCTATGCGCAACGGTTGGAATGAAGGAACGGGGATTAGGTCATGTATGGGCTATGAGATAAGCGAACGCAGACCGACAGTTCCGCCCAACATCGATTGAACAAAGTGTCTCTTGCGCCGAATGTTGTAGTTGAATATCGAACCTCCACCAGATGGAGAGCCATTAATAACCTGAGTAGGGATGTCATGGATTGTTCACCCGCATTGAAACGCCCAGTCTCCGTAGCACGCAAAGAGGAAAGAAGCGCAGGGCTTGGTTTCTTCAGCACAGTCAGCTCCACAATTCATGTACATGTCCTTTGTACTGTCACCTGTTGCACATTCAACGAATTGAGCTACCGATGGTGAATTTCATTATTTCCGAGACTCTATCCCCAGATCCAGTCATGCGGGAAGACTATACCGGCAGGATAGGTTCGGGGCGCTCCCCAGCTCACGGAATCACGGCAAATGGGGCGATACGTAAGGGGTCTGCATGTACATGATACATCGATCAAAAGGCAAATTACTGCTGCGAGTGGACCCACAAAAGCGGTGGTGTGTCCTTTACATCAATGAAAGCACCGAGCCCGGGGGGTATGCCGTGAATCCCTGTCGATTCTGGAAAAGATTCCCCGACTACGCTGCAAGTACCTTGATCTACTCCACCTATCATCCTCCTTATCTTTCTTCGATTGATTATGTGGGTCTGTTCTGGACAAACTCTAAGAATAGCAACTAAAACGCGAGGTAACATCAGAAAAAGGGTTTGCTCCCCCCGGATATCCTCGTACAAGCATCCCTTTCCAGTGGAGATACTGCTTCAAATTAGAGCAAAGTAATAATTGACCACGGTATTGGTATTATTTTCGGTCTGTCCTCCTTCGTCTGACCCTTGCCGAAGTCCTGCACCCGATGATCTCCGAGATCTGAGACTTATACCATACAAGGGGGAATACATGTCAGCTTTGGTGTAATTTCCATGTCTATGCATCTTTTTTCTTTTCAATTTGCTCCTTGGGAAGTAGACTATGGGGGTTTGCAGGAAAGCCTAGCAGTATAAAATCGGCATTCCCATTCGTCCTTCCTCTCATTCCCTGCAAAACCACTTCATCGAACCGACAGCTTTGACAAAAACTGTGGCACTTTGTCCTCAGAATTAAAGCTATTTCTTCCCCTCTATCTCGTGTATATTGCATCCTCTTTCAACAACTGCGGGTCCCGACACCTTCGTATAGCCTTTTGGTAAGTGACTCTGACCTGGCACTGTCGTGGCTGGGAGCTCGAGAGCACCCGATCCGAACAAGCACTCATTCGTGTCTAGAAGTCAAGATGGTTCGCGTGCCGGTGTATTCGCTCCTCGCATTGCTAATGGGCGCGATGCATGTCTCTGCGGCTACATTTTGCCGGTGCCAAAACGACAACGGCAATGTGAATGGCATCAACGAAGTTTGCAGCCAGCTAGATGAGAACTGGTGCTCCACGGACTGCTGGTCTGGACGCTCCAGTTGCTACACCTGTCAGTACACACCGGAGGGTACCGGTGATGATGAGTCCTACAAGAGATTGAAAGCGTGGTGCGGTCGCCATGATAACGGCGTTGTCAACTGTTACTCCCGAGACAACCTGAGAAGTCCCGGACTACTCTATCAGGCCGGATGTGATTATTCGAGCACTTCTCCTCTGAACCCCTCGGTTTCGGGCCCAACCTACCATCAGCCCGACAGTGAGCGGAAAGCCAAAATGACGGTGGTCTTTGCCGCCAACCCTAGTACGGGCATATACAGCGGGCAGGATGCTGTCAACTGCAAAGATATGCCGCAGTCCCGGCTCGCCGACGCTTCGAACCAGTTTATGTACGACTACAAAATCTGTAAAGTGAGGTCACAGAGCCAATTCGGGCGTAATATCGGTTGCCCGTTGGAGGATTTAAAATCGGTGCAGAAGTACTTTAAGAAACATTGTCCCGAATGGCAGAAGGAAGACACCAACTAGACAGTCTCCTAGTGACCACCTTTGAAGAGGGCTTGAGTGTTCTCGGGCCAGTGACAGCATAAATGTGTGTTAGATCTTCTTGACGGTAGATAGTCGAATGAAATTGTCCCACGTGGATTCTTCGAGCCCCACAACCTTCCTCTGGCAGATGAAGTAGGATTCAGTCCATGGTGATCGATTTATTGATAATATCACCTGTCTGCCGGCGAGAATGCGGAGAACGACACGGTCTCACTTGTATACAAGGACACCATTAGGGTAATTGATTACCAGGGAAGGCACTAAGATGTAAAGACATTTGTTTCGTTGAGATTCATCGATCTTCGTGAGCCTTGGTATATGGATACAGTCCATTTTGTCCATCCCGTCAATCTTCTTGAGCACTTCCGGTCATCCCACATCTGCTATTGTACATGTATCGTTGTATCCGCCTTCCTCTATTAAAACACAAGTATCGCTGCCCGCCCCGTCATGACCGCCAAAATCACCGAAGACAGCACAAAGATAGAGAATCGCCTCATGATGACATTGGTAGTACAATGGACCAGACTGTGCACGATGCGGATAGCCACATAAGACCAGGCCAGGAATCGATCCACCGGACCGTCAGACCCGGCCAGGGCCAGCACAAGGGCAATCGCGTAAAACTGCGTCGGTTGTTCCATGAGGTGGTTGAAATTGTCGGCCTTCCAGCGCACACTTGGCGGGGTTCTCGCATCAAGTTCAGACTTGGTGATGGTGTTTTTGATCTCCATCTTGGAGAAGGCAGCAATGCGCGTCTTGTACATCCACACCTCGATGACAAAGGTCCACACAACCAGAGTGACAATGGGGGCCAATAGGCCAGAAAGCTCTTGAGATGCCATTTGATCGGAATGGTGTGATCGTGGAGTTGTGCGGCGGAGGAAGGATATTGATTGTGGAAGAAAAGGAAGATACACGCACATACACCGGGGGGGGATAGGGGGGAGAGGGAGAGAAAGAGAGAGAGCAGAGAAGACGGTTTGAAATAATGGCGTTTTTTAATTAGTACGAAGCGGTCACCTGATATAAGCCTGCCTGCTAGAGTCTAGGCCCAACATCCCTTATCTTTCAGGCCACCTAGTACTTGGTATTTTGTCATTGTACCTTCAAGGTTCAATGTAATGGCTATTTGTACTAAGTAGTAGTACATTGAAGGATCCAATATTTTTGGGGGCTATGATGGCGCGGAGTATGGCACTAAGAATATGTATTTTTATAGATCACGACTTTTCTTGTAGATTACTAATCATCTAGTGCTTCCATTCTCCCGCCAACTGGTGAACCCCCGGCTGGTATGTCGCATTTAACCATCTGGATGAGTATCCGAGCACAGATGGTATTAAAACGAAAACAAAGCATGGCTTATGATCAAGGATCATTCTTGAGATCAAGTCCGGTCTTAATGCAGCCGTGAGCACCACGCGGCAAGGACGAGCAGATAGTCATAAGTAAACCGCGGACGCTGTCCGCTCCCCATTCCTTCGGTATTAGACAAAGAAGGTACTTGCGTCTTGTTCCTTTCATATGTTCGGTGTAGTCCAGGTCGGAAGTAAAGCTCATGGTAGTTTGGCCTAGACTGTTTGCTGTCGAGCATATCCAAACAGATTCATAGGACTTCAGCAGCCGACCTCTACGGATATGCCAGGTATAATCATTCTTTGGGCGAATAGCCTCAAGAAAAGGGAAAACTGAGTTCGCCGATGGCATGGTGAAGGCTATGACAGTTATTAGTTATCGTACAGTTAATGAGTTGAGGATAAACCAACCGTCGGGCCGAAAGTTGACTCGCAAAATTATCAGTTCCAACGGTTCATCCTGAAGTGATTGAACCAGTGCATCCTTAATTGCTCTTTCATTGAGCCTTGTGGTTTTAATAAGGTAATCACGAAAGTCTAGATTCCTAGCCCTGCTCAAACTTTAGTTTCATTGAATGATATTGTTTGGAATTGCGTACCGTCCATAAACCTGTTCTTTAATCAGGGCCTGTTCATTGTTCGAGATATCTTTCAAAGAACGCGGTGGACGAAAATTGACCAAGTAAGGCGTATTTGGAGAGAAAGTATACGAATGCGAGAAATCGTATAAAACTGTATCATGGAAATCTCCTGGCAGCCTGAAATGATCATCTCGTACATCACCGTGCGTAATCCCGAGTTTGTGTAATGCCAAAATACGGCGATTACGATCATGAAAAAGGCTATGATAGTATTCCATTTCAAGCTCGCTGAGAAACCCGAGAGTGCTGAGTTGATGCTGGATTTCACAGTTATCCTCTTGATGGGCCGCTAAGATTCGTCGGGATGTAAGCTTCGGCCTGATAGGCTCGAGAACAATGGCCCGAGGATTAATATAACCATACGTAAATCTTGATATTCCAAGATCAGTGATGACACCATGAAACTCAGGATAATATATTCTTTCCGAACTTGCACATGACATCTCAATGAAGTGGTACGCTCGAGCTTCATTATTATAAGGATCAAGTTCATCTTTCACCTCCTTCACCTTCTTAGGTACGCGGGGAGGAAACCGCCGGAGCTGGATTTGTGCATTCTTTTCAGTGTATTCGGAGAACTATTTCTTAAATCAGCTGTGTTATGGAGACATCTTATTACTCAAACACTTACAACCTTGGCAACATATTTGGGTATATATGTTTCATGATACTGAATATAAAGCCACAGGACTTGATTCTGATCCAGGCTAGAGCGCAGATTGGAACCCACCGACCTTCCCAGTTGCCAATCTCCCGGCGGCAGAAAAGGTCTGAAGTTTTGCCTACTCTCAGATTGAATTACATTCATCCACTTTGGGCGAGGCCATTGAGAGAAGAATTCGTCAGTCCACGAGTTATCACTCATACCGCCTGTTGTTGTTAGGGGAGGTCAGGGGGTTGTTCGAGCCCTCAGGATTAGCCGAACGCAGGAAACGCGAAAAATGAAGAAATGCCCAGCATCAGTGTAAAGGATTCCGAAGGCAGTATAAATTATGTTCATAGGGTATATTTGAACAAAGACAACGGTGAAAATATGATGGAGGAAATAAAGATTATTTTTGCCCAGTCGGTGGCTGGGTTGTGGTTGATTACGTTAACCAGTCATACAAACAGATGCCGCTTAGTAAGGTTTTTTCTAAAGGACAACATTCCTAAGGGTGGTTGGACACTACTAATATTCAGACTTGTCGACACATCTCGCATTAGCGTGGAGGAAGGTGGTAGATAAAATTGTCGAAGCGCAGATTATCACCCACCAACGGAATGTCTTTTTCCCATCATGCTACTAGCACTTGAACCGAGAATAGTTCGGTTCACCTTCCTGGGTCGAGTGGAACCATGTAGGATGAGATTATGTTGAGCGTGGGTGTGATTCTAGCATGCGTTAGTGTCGACCCGGTCGACACTAACGCATGTTAGAATCACAATTGATTGAGAACATTTTGCCAATCTCAGGAGGTCTACTTCCGGACCTTGTTCCGCTCAAGCCTCTAGATTGTCCCTTTGAACACGCCAATTGGCGAGAGGGGGTTAGCAGTGGTTATATATAAATGCCTCCCAACATTTCTTTAGTGGCATATTCCCGTCTTTCATGATCAAATTCATTGTCCACTTTTTTTAGCATTCGCTTCTTGGTTTCCAGTCGGTCTTCATCTTTCCCCAGTCATCGCAATGCCAGAAACTCTCTTGTCGTACTTGACGCGGCCCAATCCACGTATCGCACGCAGGGCACAAGGGCCAGTGAAGTTCACCTTCAACAACTTATGGCTGCCCGTCGAGAATTTGGAACCTTGGACTGAGTTTAACTACGAAACCTTGATGTCGCTATTTGGTCCTGATTTGAGTCGCCAGGTCGACTTGGACGATCCTACCCCTCAATGTGAAGCATCAATGTTCAGCCAAATTTATGATGAGCAGACATTAGGGCATGTTGTCGCATCGTCAATTATGATACCCGTGTCCTGTGCCCTTCCACAGGAGCTATTTGCGGCATCTGGGGGCATTACATGGGAAACTGACGACTGCTTTCCTGACTGGTCAGCAGGGAATCAATATCGCATGCAGGAATACCAAGATCCCGAAGGCACAACCGTAACAAAAGATCGCCCCAAGGCCATCGTTCTCGGAGATACCAAATATCAATGGTCGCACGAAGAAGCGATTCGAAACGTGTGTTCACGTCACCATGGCTACGAACATACTAGGCCGAATAATGTTCTCCCACTAGAGCAAGTCCAATTCTATTGTGCTATGTACAGATGTCGATTTGGCTTCTTGGTCACCGATGAGGGGTTATTGGTATTGGAAGCATTTCAGGAGACAGACATCCAACGATCCCCAAGACCACGGCGGAATGTTCGACCACCATCACACCAACGGGTTATCTCGTCTTCAACAGTTGACATGTCTATTTCTGGCTTATCGGAAGCTGTAAGCGATCTCTCTGTGAGATCTGCCGATGTGGGCCCTCCTTCAATTCGTCTTATGAAGTACGCTTTTGTACCATGGAGGGCACAAGGGACCGGGGCTTTAACCGTTAAGCTAGCTCTATACTGCATTGTCCGGATCGCGAACGAAGACAGCGGCCTCAGGCCTCATTATACGCCTCTTACCACTATGGTACAGCTCTCTGGAGGAGCATCAGCAACGCCCATTGGTGGTTCACCAGAGCCAAGCACAACAGTTGGCAAGGACAAAGCTCCTGCTGTGGGTAGCATTGAACCTGTGACCAGCACCAGCAACCCACGGACAAGTAATGAATCGCAGTATCACAATGTGAGGGTTTTTTGGAACAACGATCATACTGCGTACAACTATCAAATCGATGACGGTAAATGGATATTTAATGACTCCCCGGAAAAATGGCAAACTTTGGAGAACAATATCTATAACTATCACATGAAGCCTCCCCTGCGTGGAAACAAGCCTTCCTAAAGATCGTCTGGTTAACGACTTGGTATATCTGTTAGTTGACAAGAACTCGTCGTGTTGTTTCTTTATTTTCTGTGAGGGTTTTTTTTTTTTTTTTTTTTTTGCTGGTGCTACTGCTATTCATCGAACGAGTTGCGGGGTCTTCCCTGTCATGCCGGACCTACTTTGGCACCGTTTAGCAGAAATAGAATAATCTCTACAGCATGTTAGCAACTAAATCAATTCTTTTAATGAATGATAACACCATCCTCAGCTGCACTCAAAAGGTCAATGCGGAAGAGGTAGTATATACAATGTAATATCACTGCGACCGTTGGTGTAAGTTTAGTATTATTTGGATACAGTGATAAAGGGCGGCCATCAGAAGGATGTTTGAAGTCACATAAATAACGGAGCTCGCCAAGTGCAACACCTCGGGCCGGTCAGTTTGTTAGGTTTGGAACCGCTCGCTAAGACCGAGTTGGGACTAGCCGATCCCCAGAGATCAGCTGACGGAGCGGATGCCACGGAGCATGAATCTCCATGTTCTGGACATACCATCACTGGAAACAACGGATAATCATATCATGCAACGTTCAATTGGAATTGGTGCTCAAGACATATTATGAGAAACTATCGACAGACACCGGCAGAGAAATGAATCACATTACAAGGACAATAGTAAACTCATCGTGCAACAAAGAGGAGAGAATCCAGGACCCGTTGCCAGTGTTCATGCATCGTCTAAATCATAACCGATATGTAATAAAAAAAAAAAATAATAAAAGGGCAGGAATCAGGTTCCATCACAGATCTCTTTCCTTGAGAGTGGGCCCAGGCGACCGATGGTCCAGTGCCCAGAAAACAAAAGGTCATCGCCTCGCAGGGGGGTTCATTACCGAAAAGAAAGAAACACGTCCAGAAAGGGGCTCATGTGTATACCAGATCTTACACGGCCACCGTCTCGAGCTGGACCACATTCCCGGACTTATATGCCTTGGGGGCAACAGTCATGTTGAGGTCCTCGTATAGATCTCGGCACACGGCATTTTGGCGTCGCAGGATGTAGCGGCGGATCCACCACGGGAGGGCCTCAGTGAGCTGGTACCGCGCATGTGTACGCGTTGACACGCTAAACACGCGATCTAGCTCCTCGAGGGAGCGCTGCTTCGTCTCCGGGACGAACAAAAAGATGAGCACCAGTGCGACAATATTCAAGCCCGCATAAAACCCAAAGGCACCCTGGGGGTGGAAGGAGCGGAGAATGTAGGGGAACGTGAGTGACAGAACGGCCGCCCAGAAATTGTTCGTGGCCACAGCCCAGGCCATGCCAACCTCACGGTGGGAAACGGGGAACACCTCCGCCGAGTACGTGAAGGGCACGGGGCCTTCACCGGGAGAGTAGAAGACGTTGAAGAGGTAAATGAACAGCGCAATCATGCCCAAATGTGCCCGGCTGCTATCCGGAATCCAAAAGCAGAAGCCGGCCGCCAGGAGCGTCCAGCACATGTTCGGGAAGGTCGCCAGTAAGAGCCACCGACGACCAAAGGTATCAATCGTCCAGACTGCCGGCCAAGCAAAGAGGAAATTGACAAACCCGAAGCCAAAGGACGCTAGCAACGCCTCAATGTTATTCGCACCCGCCTTCTCAAAGATGGTGGAGGAGTAGAACGCGATGATATTGACTGTGTCAGGGTAAGTATCATTATCAAGAAACGAAGGAAAGAAGGAAAGAAAGGATGCGACGAGATAACGTACTGCCACACATTTGCTGTCCAATCATCACAATTCCGGAGGCTTGAGTCGCGCGGCGATTGCGCGGCACGGTGAAGAGCTCCACGAAACGAACCACCATATTATCACTTTTCGAGAACTCGGCCGAGGTCTCCAGGAGCTTCTTCTCCATCCGCATCTGCGCATGAATATAATACAGATCACGTGCCGCCTGCACAGGGCTGTTCCGGAGTCGGGCCAAGGATTCATAGGCCTTCCGTGGTCGGTTCTTTGTCAACAGCCAACGAGGAGATTCGGGACACCAGTAGATCCCGAGCAGTAAAGGAACGGCCGGGATGAAAGCCGACCCTAACTGAAGGCGCCACGCAATTTGACCGGTATTCACCACCGCCAAGTTTGCGCATGTCCCGAGGAAAATGCCGAACGCCGTCCCTAGGGACCATTTTATTAGGTTTCTAGTTCTCGCCGACAGTCAATGGAAGGAAGAGCTCTTACAAATTTGCCACGACATGACGAGACCTCCACGAACATTGGTGGGGGCATTTTCTGCCGACAGAACAGGAACCGTCACCTCTTTCAAACCCATTCCGATTCCCAGAAGAACACGACAGGCGGCGAGCTGGCCCCAAGTCTGTGTGAGCGCACAGGCGATTGGAGCGATCAAACTGAACACAGCCGCAATAAAGATCACCCACTTACGACCTAGCCAGTGGTTCAAAGGATCAGAAATCCAGCCCGCACTATCAACATCAATGTCAGTTGGCGCATCGACAATGTGAATCAGTTCCATACTCACAAGAGAGCAATTGTGATATAGGGCATGGAGTTGATCATGCCGACAATCCATTGGTTCCGAGTGCATTCGGCCTCTGTTGTACAGCCATCTTGCGGAATACCAAACTGGTGAGCAAAGGTCAAGTTGGCACCGTTTGAACCTGTGTGCGAAAGTCAGACATGCCGAATGATTGGATCATCAACACCGCCTACCCGTCTGGTCCCAGCCTTGGATTGCAGCCGCGATTGAGTTGAGAACAATGGTGTAATACAACGCCCAGGGGTGCTTCCAGCGGTCCGTCGTCTCCATACGCAAGAATTGACGATCTTCCGGGCTCAATTCTGGGATGTCATCGAACTCTCCCGGTCTCTGGGCGACCAGAGCCCCTTTCTTCAGGACGGGAAGGATATCGTTGAGGTCATACTGCTGGGCATAGTCTTCAACGTCTCGCATCAGCTGGTCCTGGGGGATGCCACGGAGGGGGTTTTCGGTACTATGAGACGGATGAATATGATGCCCAAGATCCCTATCTAGGAGGAGGGGTTACTCACTCATTATTCTCTGTTGGCATTGACATCTGAGGCACAGCCTCTTTGCCCGTATACTTGACATCATCCATGCTGGAGGTGTTAGCTAGATTGATTGAGGAACCAAATAACACTGATGACACCCATGAACCCCAGGGTTAGGAATCGTCTGAATGAAGGTTGAAGGATTGATGAATGAACTGTTGATTTGGAGCAGGGATATCGCGAGTACAAATAGTCGACCACAGCCTTACTGGAGGGTCTGGGGGAAAGACGGGGGAGACAGGGTGTGTGGGGCAGCTAGCCAAAGAACAGGCGACAGATACAAATGAAAGACGAAGAAAAAAAAATAGAAAAAATGTGGGTAGAGAAATCTGGGGATGAATTTGAATCAGGTTCTGTCTGGGGCAAAAAAGACAGCCTTTCCCAAAGTGGAAGTCCTAGGACAATGAATAATCGCGCATTTGCCGGGCACTGGAATTGAATTCTTTTCTTTTCTGACATGAAGCTATTTCGTCGTGCAACGGGGACCAAACTTTCCCAATGGTCCTGTTGGAAACTAGCGCAAGGCCTCGGTGCCCGAACCTTAATCCATTTTGCTTTGATTTATTCTGGATGATTGTTTGTGAATTTTTTGGTTCAAAAAGTGGAATATCATTGGTCGCGTGATCGGTGACTATTTGCCTCTTGGAGTAAAACACGAAGGTTGAAACATTTCCTTTTCCGGTAACGGGAGAGGGCAGTGACTGGTCACTGCATGAAAACTTCTTCTTTTTTCTCTTCCGCTTCCCTTGCCACCCATTTTTCTTGCTTTTACTGCTCTCCATCCTTGGCGTATCATCGAATTTTCCCGGGATGAAGTGTTACACATTTCGACTGCGATGGGTAGTAGGGTTTGCCATGGATCTTGGTTAGCGTGGGGACACTGCAGGATCATTCTGACAGGGAGATCGAAATGCCTAGCAGACAAATCCCGATGAGAACTACATTGTGCAGAACAAAAGAACATGCTTCGACCGATGTTCTAGAAGAGGGACAACCGTTCCAAGAAAGTCTATTTTTCTCAAAAGGTTAATTTCCTGGTGAATTGGAAACACTTCACTTTGAGTGCTGCAGGGGAAGAAATCTTAACCTCGACCGTGACAAAGATTCCGACGGAAGGTAAACACCAACGCCCCTGTATCACAGCGTCTCAGGTCAAACAAAGAAGAGAATTTCTTCCGGATCTTTTCTAGGGCTTGGTTTCCACCAATCAGGCACTCAGGCATGCAGGCTAACAAAGACCACCCGCCAAACCCCTAACCGCATCCGGAACAGTCTTTGTGCTTCTCTAGGTGAGTAGGTTCCAAATTGACGCCAAGTCAATGACCAGTGGTCTTGGACTCGGCTACCCTCTCACAAATGTCGACATTCATTGGTTATACGGGCTTGATGCGGTGGCAATGGGGAGGAATTTTGAACTTTGGCCAGCCACTGTCGGCTGTTTATGCCCTTTTCCCCTTCCCGGTGAATCAATGAAATGAATGGAGAGACTCTTCCCTTTGTCCCGAAACGATACGAACCATACCGGCCGAAAAATGTACTCAATCCCCGGGAACGCCACGGCAAAGGTCTGCTTGACCATCACGTTCAAGGGACTCGTGACCCGATGAGGTTCCGAATTCGGAAAATACTTTGCTCTGATTGGTGCACCGGCTGACGAGGATCGGAGGTGCCCTGAAGCACACCTGACCCGAGTTTATTCTACCTTAATGTGGTTGAGGTATATCTGGCTTCATGCGGGGGGAATTCTATTCTAGCCCTATCTTCTGGTGCCCCGGATTGGATTCTCGATCAGTTTCGCGCTCTTCCGTTCGCGTTCGACGCAGCGACCAAAAAGTTTATATTCACCCCCGTCAACGTCAGCTGGGGCAGGGGATTCGCGACAAGGGAAGGATGAATAAGGTTCAGATGGGTCCTAAGTGATTTCATCCCGACCCCAGGGGCATCGGGTAGACTAAATTTAGGTCAGCCTTGTCACTTTGACCGCAATTATGATCTCCGCTCCAGTGGGGATCAGGCATCGTGACACGCCATGACGGGATGAGAATACTCGACGCCCTGTTGCCGCCAGCCGGATGATAAGCGGCCTGGAAATGACAGCTCTGCCGTGCTTGTCGCCCACCTAACGTGTGGTTATGTTCAATTGTTACTACACGCCCGCGGGAATACAGACTAGCTTCTCTGCGGACGATTGTTCATATATTACCATCTAGTTCGCCTGACCGGTCGAACTCTTCAATAATCCTAGGTCTACCTCCACTTAGTATCACCCATAAGGACTCCTTTAGGAATTTACAGGACCAATTGTCTGCTGAACAACCCCAAGTTACGAAGGTGACACCGCCTTTTCGGCATCTATGTAGGATTCTATTCTGGTGTATATGTTATTATGGCTATTATATATATCACCGGTCGAGAATGAAACTGCCAGCGCGTTCAGACCGGCGGTTAGCCACTGTAAGACGAGTACGAACGAAGCAATTACTAAACAGGGTAATCCCAGTGTCAATTTCAGAGACGCCTGGAATACCCCTTGGGCGAATTGGCGTTCATATGCATCCATTCATGGTTTCTATGTTGGTAATGATTGGTGAATTCCACACTACCGGTTGCAGGGCGCACCTAGCCTGGGATTATGATTGTTGTGCAAGTAATCTGAGATGTGACTGTCGGGTTATTTCAATAAGGGTCAATTAGGGTCGACAAGTCCAGGCTAATACATCAAGTAGGGCTATTCGACTGTCAACTTGAGGTTTCAACCTGCTGGCAAGGAAGTGATGTTCCGTTGTTGATGATAATATTTAAATGATAAGGTTATAAACCCTATAGTAGACATATTGAAGACATACTTCGATACACCGTGAAGTGAAAATTACCGACCGCCGTTGAAATTTCTCTGCCAACTCATCCTGCCAACTCATCCTGCAAATAAAGAGAATCTCTGGCTTGTTTCTATTATCACTATTTCATGAAAACATGATGAATTAGTGGTCAAGGATGGGTTGAATACTCAACTCCAGGTGGGGACTTGAGAGAGAGGCGGAATATATATTCCGCTTTTTTTTTTTTTTTTTTTTTTTTTTTTTTTTTTTTTTTTTTTTTTTTTTTTAGGCTCGGAAGAACTCTCGCCCGCGTGTTTAAGGTTAGACAAATGATTCATCTTACCCCAGGTTTTATCAACAG
>ML742323.1:0-32025 GCA_009193465.1 Aspergillus avenaceus
GGGGGGTGGTTGAATGAGAACCTAGCTGGATAACACGGAACATTGACTAGACTAAAATGGACTAGTCATCTAGCAGGATTGGAAGTAATACAACACAAACAATGTATGAAAGTTAGGCGAAATTCTTCCGTAGCCAGCGCGACTTATCCACTTGCTGTGTAAGAATGAGGAGGAGACAGAGTAAGCAGGCAACATCTTGCGTTAGGTAAGTACAGTACTCCGAAAGTATGTGTTATGGCTGCGTACGGAAGTGATGGGATAAGGATAGCTCCAAGTGCACAAGGACCCAGAAAGGAGGCGTAATGAAAGACATCGACCAATCAATGGCCCCACAAGTTGATGGAGGACTCCAGCGGAAGACTGAACTTATTGGACTGGTAACCTTTCCACATTTTGACTTCTATTTTCTACCATTGGGAATAAGGCTCCTGCTGGGGGGGCAGAACAGGCGCAAGCCGCGGGAGCATCACCGCCCGACCTCACTCAGCACCTCAGCAGTAACCATAAGCGCCCCTCCTCCCTTGTGACTCTAACTTGAGGTAGTGGTGGCACATATCCTAGCTAATAAACCCACCGTCCGAGTCAATGATCGTTAGGTGATTGATTAACTCAATCCCGTATGCCGACTAATCCGCTTCCAACTCGTCATTTATCCAATCCAGCAACCGCCGTCCTCATCTGCGCCTTTCCAGGTTTCTACTGCCCCGTACCGTCTGACCCCGCCCAGTCGTAATGCTCCGTGGACGGAGTATGATCCGAACCATGAATAGATGCTTACCCATTCTGTGCCATTATACGCACAAAAAGCTGCAATTCAAATTAGTCCGCCACTGGCTACGACACTACTACCTTACTGGCGTTGATCTGGGTTTCGAAATGATAGGGTGCCAATAATTACCATCGTAAAAGGGCAAAGTATGGTAAAAAAAAAAAAGGGTAAAAAAAAAGATGATAGTAATAATTACAAGGAGTCCACTTACACAACAAGGACCCATGACGGCGCAGACTCACACGGGTTTCGTTCTGTCAGCTGCTCGTGTACGTCAATAAATTTTTGATCATTTTGGAGCCCTTGCCCGAAAAGAAGTTCCCAGTCCCATGGTTTAATATTGGTCCCCATTATTGTCACATTGCGCAGCACTCGGCAAAAGTAATGAGACTCTTGGATCCAAGACAACATCCATCACCATTCCAAAGTCCCTCGCATGGGTAAGGGCGCTAAGCAGAATGCGATAACACCTCTTTTTTTTATTTATATTTTTTTTTTTTACTTTTTTCAGGCCCGCCAAAAGAAAAAGTAAAGAAAGGAAATTAGAGAAGGAGTTACAATGCAGGTTTTAAATCCCTGGTGATAATGCTTTGAGACAGAGCAGAAAGTTAGTTGAAGCAGTGCTTTTTGTGAGTGGTACGAAACAGTAGCAACTTGAAAGGGCTCACCAATGCAGTTCTCAAATGGTGACAATGTGCGATAGTACAGACCTAGTGCTACTCCATCAACTAGCAGAATTTTCATTATATAAGCATACTTCAACTTTCATTTTTGTGGAAGATTGCTTAAGTATGACGACTATTTCCGATCACCTCTTTGTCTGCGTTCGGACAACTCGTCAATAGTTTACTGTACTTTGTATGTAGACGATCGTCAATCAGGAGCCACGGTGTAAGCGGCACTTGCGACACGACAGTGTCCATATTTCTACATGAGTTACAGCATGATTGTATCAAATCCCGTTTTATCTTTCCGCCTTTAAACAGAAGCCCGGAAAGAAAGAAAGAAAAACAAGTATTTTTTTTTTTCTTTTTCCCCTCACCTTTAGAGGTGGGTAGCGTCAGAATCGGTTAACTTCAGTGTGATACCAAATTCGTTTAGGGGATGTGCACTGCACCGGTCGGTCGGTCGGCTTTCCTGTATACGGGTTATGGAATACAGTCTAAGGTTCCTGTACTTCCGCTACTACCAAGACCACTTCAGTTCAGGGGAGGAGATGGGGGGGGGGGCAGACAACCGACTTTTGATAATACTAAAGGAGTAGATCGATGATGCTCCGGGCGACAATGTCTGTTAATCTATGACATCTCATTCGCGGTCACACATCCCTAATGACAGTTTGTGGTTGCTTACTTTCTTTCCCATCTACCTTGTGCATATCACAAGATGAAAAACAACAAAAGGGTGGTCTTGAAGTTTAAAAGAGGAATCATGAGTAATGGTACCTTTCACTACAACTTACTACCGCTTTAGGAAGGTATGCGCTTTACCTCGATGTATAGCACCAAATGAGCAACCCTATTTACACCTAATTCAACTTGTATCTGCAAGAACTTTCATCATGTATTATTTCCACTCGAAACTTTGCCGTGGACTGGAACCAGACCATCCAAAAACTTTGACCCTTTCAGCTTCTTTCCTATTTTCATGAAGTTGCATATTCTAACTTAGCTACGATAAACCCTGATTGCGGATTTCGCCTATCTGACTGGCAAATCCATACCTCACAGTGCTGCACTTTTCTCCAAAAGATAAACAAGAGAAAAGAGAAAAACGCTTTTTCGGGCGGACGGTATCCGTCTTGATTAATGGTCCATTGATGCGGAGCCCATCCATTCTGCCTGGCTCGCTTTCAGTCGTTGTCATCAAATCATATTCGATTTAATGTCCAATAATGACCGGTCGCCACCTAGGACATTCTACATATATAGCTGTACTGAACGGGAAATATTACAGTAACACATTCGAAGGATTGTTCTTATGTTTCATCAATGGAGGCTTTGGTAACCTCAGATCAGGTGATTGTTTGAGGGGGAAAATAATAATAATAATAATAATAATAAATTTTTGGGTTGTTCCTATGAATGGGCTGACCAATATCCAACTAGGAGTGAGAGGGGAAAAAACTAATGAAATTAATAAATGAACTGAAAAAGATATTTGGTAAGAAATAACGATCCAACATGGATATAAACACCTATGGAGTAGAGGAAGCTAAAGAGCGAGATATGCGCCTCAATCAGGCAGATGAGCGCCGATAGGTAAAATGTAAAATGATAGTCAACCTTGTTCGGTGGACATCTCTATTTGGAACTGTTGTATTCCAGTAGTACTGCTATGCAGCTATGGGGCCGTACAGAGTATATGGATGAATCCTTTCCTTTCCCTCCTGTTCGGATGAGCTCCTCTTGGTGTCGATTCTCAGACATCGCTCCCTAATCTGCTTCTTTCACCTCCACCCTCCTTTCAAGCTAGTTATATCCAGACGAATCGTCTGGGCAGAGAAGCCCATTGCGTGTGTTAAGACCCTTGGCAATTTTACCAACTGGTCTCCATAATGGCAACCGAGTATCTTGTCACTAGATAGATAATAGTAGGGGCCCGGGGGTTACAATTAGAGTCCAACAAATAAGATCTTTCATTCAATTTTCCCAATCTTTCGGCCTGGTTCTGGACACACCCAAACACAGTGGACGAAATGTACTCCGTACGGAGTAGTAATTTAATACATCGAACAAGTGGACTTTGTTCGGTGTTCCAGAACTCCCGAGAAAAAATGTGAATATTGTGGTGGAGCGGCTGAGAGATTTAGCATTATCATCGTCATCGTCAAGGAAAAGCGCCTTTTTCTTATTTTCTTTTTTTTTCTTTCTTTCTTTCTTTCTTTCTTTCTTTTTTTTTTTTTTTTTTCCATTTTTTTTTTCTTTTTCTTTTTTTTTTCTTTTTTTTTTTTTTTCCAAATGACCCGCCGAGATCCATCAACGAGGCTGGATGTTGAATCCTTGGGTCGTTTGTCATCCGAGCACAACAGCAGGGTGGATTTACACGATACAATCGTTACGCGGCGATCGAAGACAACGCTTAGCCACTGAGGTTCTCTAACTTCCAAACTGCACAGATGGTGACTCTGGGCCTTAACTTGCATGGGGTGCAAAGCCTAAAGGGGCGGCATTTTTATTTGGTTCATCTGTATGGAACTTTCGTACAATTGATGTTGTTTGACGGAGCTTTGCCGTCTCAACCAACTTATCAGACATCGAGCCTCCTCCTTTGCTTATTTTTTTAATTTTTTTTTTTTCTTTTCTTTTGAAAAATCCTTTTTCCGAATCTATAGATTGATTTTTCAAAAATTCTTACATGATTTTTGCTTTTTTAAATTGCACTAAACCCTGTTTATCGTACGGAAATCTTTTATATTTTTTTATTTTTTATTTTTTTTTTTACTCATCTTCTCTTTGGGAATATCTGCTATGTACTGCCACTAAATTTGTCTCTCAACCGAACACCAACGCATGACCAATCACGATCTATAGCCAATAGTTATACGGAGTCTTGTCGCCATCATTAAGTTGGCATTGCTCCGAACCTTTCGGACGAACATTGAATAGGAAAATACGATTGACCATAACAGTCTCTTCCCTCCCCCCCCATTGTGACTTCGAAGAAAGCGGGCCAGAAACTAATAATAATAATAATAATAATAATAATAATAATTAAAATAAAAATTATTAATTTGAGCACCTTATTCAGCAGATCAAAAGCCTGCTTGCCACACACAGCAA
Organism: Aspergillus avenaceus; assembly: GCA_009193465.1. Lineage (NCBI taxonomy): Eukaryota > Fungi > Ascomycota > Eurotiomycetes > Eurotiales > Aspergillaceae > Aspergillus > Aspergillus avenaceus. The sequence continues at coordinate 4,552 of ML742323.1, forward strand.
CCACTTTGACCGAGGCTTCAGGTTCCATTTTTGTCACCGCCACTACTACAGAACGGTAATTTATACGAACTTCAACTCTTAATTAACATTAATGGGTCGCTTTGATCATGGAACTTACATACAAGGAGTCGGGTATAGTAGTATACATCTGCATTCAGGTTTATCGTGCCACCATAGGAACGCAAGATCATCGGGTCTAGTTTAGAAACAGTCAACGAAACCATTAAATAATAATAACAATAATAAAAATGGGAAATTTAAAATTCACTTTGTTTCCTTTGATCAATTATAGATGTAATAGTTGTGTGATACGCTTCGTCATACTGAACAAATTAGGCAGAGGAAAATGAACCGTTCATCAAGTCGATCCTTGGGACTACTGATGTTGACCGGGACCATCTGAGCAAACAACTACTCCGTAGAACCTTTTCACTACACACCTACTACTACGAGATAAATCTGGGTGACGGCGAAAAGTCACTATCATCTGTGCGTGGCCTTTGGCACAAAGATTATGGCCTTCTCGCAGAGCACATCGATTATTTAACCGCCTCTGGCGGGTTTTAAACGAGACCCGAGGTTATATATACTACTACTAGGATATATCTAATTGACACCAGCAAGGTGCCATGCCACCACTGATATAGGTAGAGGCCTTGCCGCTTTAAGCCGCTTCGAGGCACTTCGAGGCAGCTCGAGGCACTCTTGAATAGCTCCGAATTGACTTAGATCCGATATTAAAATACTCAATCACTTCTCAATAACCTACTGAGGATTTCAAATCACAACTGTCAACCGTTGTAAGCAATACTCATTACCGTACGCCCTTCGCCCGTCCCAAATGAAGCACCAGACTCTTGATTCTGCAAAAAGATGGAAACAAATTTTTTTTTTTTAAATAGGGAACTGTAAACTGTTTCTCTGATCATCAAAAACCACCAATTTTGTATAATCCTCATTGAAAACTAGGTGCAAAAGCAGTGTTTCTTCGCATTCTACTCTTATGTTAGTTGGGTCAACGGTAAACAAGGCGGAGTATATACTGACCACGTGCCAGCGGGGAAGTGTAAAGTACAATTGACAATGATCCAATCCTGGATTAGGTCTTATTCTCGCCAAGGATAATACCGGCCCTTCTTGTAGCAACACTTAATATGTTCATCGAGTTGATTTCACTTAGAACAGACTCCATTACCCCCTTTTTTTACTCTCTAGGAATCCAAATATCGACTGGACCTAATCTAGTCCCTGACCTTCCGTCCTAACTGGCACATCCCTACCAACACCTCTACCGGCTACCTTGTAAAACACCAATAGAATTGTCTTGATACTGCGCCTCAATCGGTATATATTGTGCACCACTCAACAATGTCCTGCCTTCCGCTGAGTTCCTCAGGTGCGAGCCTGAAATTCTTGTGGTATTGTAAGAGTCAGATCTCTTAAATTTTTGAAATGCTGTATTCGACCCACCTAATAATAGCTAGAATGAACCTGGATTATATACTTAGAGATACATCCTTTCCGTGGAGTCTTGAAGGGAGCACATAGACCTCCTCGGGGCGACCATCATTTCCGAGATGTTGCATTCTGTGTGACCATTCAAGCATATTCCTTTCCTCCAAAACCTTAGCGAGGGGGTTTGCAACTTCTGCGGTGATCGAAACGCCCAAGGCAGTGAATGTATGTATAGGTGGCTCACGAGGCAGACTGGTCCCAGACCTCCTGATCGCATTTGAAGACCACCTGGGTGTCCATTTGTTCAATGAAACAGATGGTTATCGGCGTCTGAGTAGAGGGTAACCTTTTCTCGAAAACAAGGATTTGTGATGTACTGCTGCATGGCTTCCCTAAACTCTGATGGGCCGAAGGATAGACCTATCGAAGGCGATAATTGATGTGACTGAGGGTCAATGTCACGCGTTGCGATGGCACAGATTCTCTGAATGTAAAAGCGAAGTTGATACAGATATCGAGTTCTGGCTCAACACCACTCGGTGGGCTCCCGTGGTAGTAAAAAAGAACAGGAGCGGATATATATGCCTCCATTGGAAAACCGTGGCTTGATGATGTAATTCTGGGAGCCCATCCGAATAGTTTCATTCGGCATCGTCAATGATGAGCCGGAGTTAGATAACCCCTTGTAGATTAGCCAGGCTATATACCATCATAGATACAATTCTTGTTCTTTTCCTTATAATTCTTCAACAGTCTCTGAGCTAGTGTTGATTTTCCGCTCGCAGGGGTCCCCCGCATAAGTATAACTTTCTGCGAATCAACGAGGTTGGCGACTCCAGAGACTGTCTACCTTCGGAGACTGAAGTACCGATTGTTAATGATTGTTAGCCGTTCATCATATATATCATTAGTTACGTCAAGAGATGATTGGGGATACAGCCTGACATGTAGGTTCCAGGTTTTAGCCGGCTGCTTCCTTGTTGGGTTGGATCAACATCTCCATATTCGAGCGGATGAGGACAGTTTTGACAGGAAATATGCAACTATCCATCCTTTGTTGATATTCCCTTGAATCCTTTATAGAGAAAGTTGGCGGATAATAGCCCGAATGTTGCGGTAAAATTGCAGGAACCGGACATAGCTTGCGAAACTGGAAACTTTGGGGTTCTTGTCGAAACTGCTATGATTATGGTTGTACATAGTTAATGAGATCAATTTCACCTCAAATATCAAAATGATAATGAAAAGAAATACTGGGAGAACTGAGAAGATCTCTTGTGAAGGACCTCTTGTGAAACAAAGATCCGTATTTGTCACGTCTTTTACATGGACCATGTTACAGTTACGCAGGCTTCAAAAGATGCGGGCAGACAAGAGATAGATCAGTCTAAATTTTGTAACTATGATGTCAAAAAGTCCTTCGGTTCTTTTTCTTTGTAGTCCGACAACAGACGACGAGAAGATTCATACTGGAAAAAAAACTCAACTGAGTTTTAAGGCCGGAAATAGCAAGAGGCTTATCGCATTTATCGTGATCGGCTTAAGTGGATTCCTCGTAATTCTATGCATTGTTCAATAATCGAGTTTGACGATACAATTAGTGTTATGTCTCAAGCAAGACAGACGGGATATTCATAGATATATTAGCAAGTCAGCGACAAGCCTACGGTATCCACCAAATGCATTGTGACTGGGGCGTTGAGTCTAAATATCCACTCCATGCTTTGTTGCTTTTTCTTCTTTCTTTGCTTCAATACACCCCTCTCTTGCTTTTTTTATTCACTCGCGCCCCGCTTTCTTGAAAGTTCAACCAAACACTCATAGATATTAGTATTCTGCATAAGTCCATATATTATGGGCTCCATCTGGTGATAACGGGGGGTAAAGTATCCTTTTCAATACAGTATGAAACTCTTCCCCGCCTGGTCAGGGTGAGTACTTTCCCTTCAAGCCAATGAGGAGAAGCGATCGAGAACCACACCTGTACGGAGTATGTAGGTCATACTGTACTATACTCCGTACACAATCTGCCCAACAAAGCAGACACCTACAATAACTGAACTGGATAAACATATACTCTGATTCATGTGGGGACTATATTACCCCGATTGAAATTTGGTTTTGGAATCTACGCCGTACGAATCTTGTCTCACATCTACGCGAATAGTCAGTTGAACTAGGTATCTGACCCAAATATAGCAATCAACTGTCGTCGAACTTATTTCTCCACAACCACAACCAAACCTAGGTAACCATGTCTGCAAACAAACTAAGTAATAGGCCACAGAGCAAGAATCCCAATTAAAACTTGGTACGTACTTACGTTGCGTACGCCGTACGTGCTCAGCACCACCTGAAGCCGCGGTGATCCGGCTTTAAATGTTGTCATCACATCGTACAGCGTACAGCGGCTGTGGAGTTGTTGGTAGCATGCATTGTAAAGGTTTGGACTAGGTTTCTTAGTAATGGTTTAATTAATTTGTTCTTTTGGATGGTCCGAATCTTGTGTTCGATCACCGCTACTTTTTTCCCTCCTGGAAATTGGGATACCTTCAACAGCAGAATGTCTCACTGAAAATCATCATTATATTTAATAATACTTTCTACATATATTATGTAGAAGTTACAAAACAGGTTACATCAAACAAAGAGCTTTTTCTTTTTTCTTTCTTTTTTTTTTTTTAAGACAAAAATTCTTTGGGTCTGTTCTAGGCATTTAGTATTTCAGAATTGCCATTATGTGATTTGACAATGTGTAAGAAATAATAATGGTAATAAATAAATAAATTAAAAATACAATTAAAATAAAGAAGAAAAAGAAATATTTTCCTACCTAATATATTTGCAGGCTACAGCATACATACCGTGTTCTGTTAATTAATTAAATATGCGGAACTGCAGTCATGGGTAATGTATTACACAAGTTAATTAATGGTAAACAGCCAGGAATTTACGTCTCTCCCCTCTCCCTTGGGTATTACTTACTCCGTAGGTAGATACCTTGTATTTAGCTAGCTGCGATCTGGAATAATTCGAGCCGGTACAGTCCTGGATTCTTCTGGTATCTCCTTATTTGGTTCAGATAACAACTCTAGATGACAGAACAAAGCAGTCACGCCCAGATACTGTCCTTTGTTTAGTTTCTTTATTTTTTTTTCTCTTTCTTTATCTTTTTTCCCTTTCCCTTTCCCTTTTCTTTTTTACTCTTAAATATGGGCAAAAGACAGTCCAGAATTAAATATTGATGATTGCTATAACCTTCACGGTGCCAACAATAGCCACCATGAATTCACTAGACTGAACTATCCTATCCACTTGTCTTTTCCTGGGGGCGTCTCCGAGTCATTCTCGCCCTCCCTTGCCAGTTCCAACTGCATCACATTCTCCAGTCACACGCAGACATGCTCGGAGTTTGGATACGCAGTATTTCAGGGAAGCGGACACCTATTAGTGGCGTATTGGACCTTGTACCTAAGGCATGTGTAGTCGCGCCCCCGGTATGGGTCAGGTTCACATTTGTCACAGATCAACAAAGGTCCGGAACTCTAACTTGCAGGAAACAGTACAGTACTTCATACGCTCGAGTAGCGTGCCCTCCTTTATGAGATAGAGGACACTCGTAGCGAGGTATATCGACGCGAATGATTATCGAACCCGATTCCCCGCGTTTGGGATCGCGGAATGACCGAATATCAATATTACCTGATTAGTGTTAGCTGCCCTCTGTGCCAGCTTTTCGTTCATTGATTCCATTGTGTATCCGACTGCACCTACAGAAAGGCTATTGATTAATGGCTGTACTTACTATTCTATACATGTTTCCAATGGTTTTTACCCCCCTCGCTTCACCAGTCGGTAGTGGAGCCCCCCTTTTGTGTCTGTTGCGGGAGATATAATGCATGTTATATAAGCAGGCTAGAATACACTTTACGCTTCGACATATGTTTGCGCTACAATTTGACTTCAACTTCGCACCGCAAACAAGTGATACGGGTTAACTCCCCGCTGGCAAGTATTTTGTCATTTTTGAGTTTAAATCGAACATTTCCTAGTCCTATTTAATGCCGTGAAAAGGCTAATAACCATGACCTTACGCTTCGTCACTGCATACATCACCTTGGCCTTGGTACTGGCGGGGTTCCACTCGAGTCGCAAGAGAATATGACATACTGCAGGCCTTACATTTCGCTCAATCGGGATTCTCCGAAGCGGCCGTCGTACAAAAGAACGTTAAAATTGCACTGACTGAAGACCAGCACCTTCCATCTGATCTCAGAGGCATGAAAGCTTACATACAACGGTAGACGCCGTACTACCAACCCTTACCACTCAATAAGGCGTCTGCAACCCAAACGCCCAATTGCTTTCTACAAGTAATCAGTCTTGGCTACGATATACTCTAGAATATATCGGCTGCATGACTTCCCAATAATTTCTTATCCATAGACTTCCGAAAACATCCGCAGTTATGCGCTTATGGCTGATTCAGTTTGCCCTTCCAGAGGGTCGTACAGTTATTACAAACTGGACCACATCCATTTCTTGTCGCAACCATAAGCAGACCACCTGCCTTGCCTATTCAAACTCAAGCCGTGTCCAGCCACCCCTCCATAGGCCATGCCATACCGCCCGTCCCCCGTGAAATATCTGCAGCCCCGTCACATTGCTAAGATAGCATGAAAGGTTTTTGGAGAGCGATGGAAAGCGAATCGAAACAACCAGACCGCTTTCCATATTCTACAATCCTGCATCAGCATGATAAGCTACCAAGCGGCTGAGTATTCATCAACTCGCGATGTGCAGTACCAATGCTAGTGTGTTCATCGGGCCAGTTACGTGGCCTGTTTATCACATCGTCGGAGTGCCTAACTATTTGGTACATAATGCGCGGGATACAAAGACGTGATGGTAATCTACGGATGCGTATATCCTTGCAATTTTAATGCATCGAGAAAGCTTACCCATGCCGTACGTTTGCTCAGTATTCGGTACGTACTCAGTTTCACCGCGGGTTTAATCAACGGACTTGGAATCAACAATGCAACCACACCGCGGTACAAGCATCGCGAACGCACTTTGCACATGACCCACAACAATAAATAGGTAAACAGCAAGGCAATACTGTCTTATTAAACCAACCACGATCACGAGTTACGGCGTACATCAATGATTTGACTGGGCACACCTCGTTACAAACTCAAGTGCGAGTTATATAAACTTTAATATGCACACGCACACATGCATACGTACTCGCTTAGTACATACTTTTTTGACGCAGCAAGTCTACCGTTTCCCTTACGCCTGGGTGCTTATGTTTTGTACTCATCGAGAAGAATAACTATGTTATTAGGGATAAGAGCTATATTAGGCAATCCAGCTAAGTATTCCGGGTGATAATCCTATTACGTTGAATTGCATCCAGATCTCTACCCTTGCCTAGCACTTTGTTCTAGTTTCTTTTTCTTTCTCTTTTCTTGTCTCCCACCATCAATATTCCGGCTATCTGGTAGAGTGAGCTCCAGTCATTTGCTCACAAAGGCTAGCTGTACCATGAACAGAATGCAAGGACAGCAGGTATTATCTATTTAAAAGGGGTAAAAAGAGCTGCAAGGGAACTGAAGATAACAGCCACACAAGCCACCGTCCTGCTTAGACGTCCAAAAAGCCATACTATTTCATATGTGCACTAATTATGGCAGCCGAATCACCTGACGCTTATACAATGAGTATGGCACCCTTAGATGCAATTGAGATTTAGCATCGATCCGACTGAGGAATACTCATGGTAGACCTCGCTATCAGGGCAAGCTTAAAGCATTTGCTTTCATGTTCAGACGCCGTTAATTATTTCAAAACTTTCATGCAGGCTAAACGCTTGCTGACATAGCCTGAGACTACAAGGTTTAATGGTTAATCAAATATTCACCATCTCCAGACTTAGGACTACCAGCATAGCATTATGGGTGAGAATAGACTGTTGGAGGTAGAACTAGAACAGGTAGAATGTGTCAGTAGTAATTGCTTTTGCTCCGCGGCGAGTCTATCTAATTGCTACTAGTATGCTGAGACAGTCATAAATGCCTGTGCTGTAACTGGCGTTTCTACGGTTTCACAAACCTCAACATAAGTTACCTCAAATTACCGCTGCCATATACTCCATTGACCTGTGTACATTATATATACCTTTCCACGCCACCAGAGATTCTAGAGTAATAGTGTCCCTCCACACCATTCCAAGGACGTTACAAACATATATCCAAAGCCAGAATACCGAACATCCAACCCAAGATAGCAAGTAAAAACAACAGACAAAATACACTACATAGACACTCGAACCTTGAACAAACCTACCGCTTTTAGTCTCGTTTCCCGGATCAGACGGCCTAGAGTTCCGGATACTTTCAAAGAATCGAACCACATGCTCTTGGTGACCATGACAAAACTCAACACTATTCGACAACAAGGATCTAAGATTTAAGGGCCCCCTCTTTTACTCACCAGGGGCATCAGAGTGTAATTGTCCAGCTAATGCAGCATAGTGAAGCAGAGTACCGGCCATCACCTTATACAGTCCTGCGAAGGACAGGGAGAAGAGCGTTGAGAAAAGTACAGTCTGGCAAGTAGGGCTTCGCCTTGTAGCTCGCTTCATCTAGGATTATTGCGGGTGTGCTCGGAGTTGGATGTGCTTAAAGCAGCTAACATAGTGCACCATCTTCTTTTCAAGGTGTAATTCAAAGGATTGACCCCAATGACAGTCAGGGATACCGGCTGAGTATCTTCCACGTGAGAAATTGGCGCGAATGGCTGAGAATGCTTGCTACGAATAAAGGTTGGAAAGGTAATGACCGAGGAATTAGCTGATATCAGCCTTGTCTGTTGTCGTAGTTCATCTGCTGTTGTGAGTCTAACAATATCGTAGTTCCTGATGGATCGGGGAATGTATCTGTTTGTATGTTCGGCATGGCATGTGATTCTGGAACTGCTAATTGTAACGTGGTACTGTCTGACTAGATTAGGATGTTCTGTTTCTTTGCTGGTCCTTGTACATGTTTGTAAGGAAAGGCCATCGTTTGGTTGGAGACTGGACATGTTGACTGGAGCAAGTTAGTACCTCAACACTAGATGTTCATGGTTGAAAATGGTTGACAAGAGTTAAAGCAGTTGATAAAGGTTATTGAATGGTTATATACAGTTAGTGATGGTGTAGATCGATAAACTATGATAAGTAGATGACTAGATCAATTACCTTGAATCTGTATTCAAGTTAAACTAATTTGTAATAGTTGAGAATAATCTCAAACCGTTAGATTATAGATATTTAATAACTTTTTAATTGTATATTATAGTATAGTATAGAGTAATTATTAACTATCTACAATCAGATTTATGATTTGCAACCAAATTGAACCGGTTTACAACCATTTACTACCAGATTCTACCTTATCCTGCCCAACCCTCGGGCTACTATTTGAACATAGTATAACCATCACCAAACACAGCACGATATGGGAAAATGACAAAAAAACTGGGCATTGCAATCTACAAGCAACGGCAGCGGATGAATATTATGGCAAAGAACTGTTTTATGAGGTTGTAAGGCAATGGTAATGGTGTCCCTGAGCATGTTCTGAGATAGAAATATGAGAATCACCAACCCTTTCATATCGTACTTGATCCATACCTCCCAATTTTCTATGGACATGGTTACTATTTGCATACTTACTACATCTGCTATAGCACGCTGTGATAGTATCAATGGAGGATTCCGGGCCGGCAAAGATAAGAAACAGAAACTGGCGTCTGAACAAGGACGACGTGGTTTTGGGGGCCATGAAGGTGTGCATTTCCAATTGGCCGAACAAAGTTCGAGTGGCACCAGAAAATTTGACGTCGTGGTCGACCCATAGTAAACAGACCTTTGGTGGATTCGAGAACGACAGATTGGATAAGAAACTACGAAACATAATCTGAGTCAAGCTACAGCAGACATGAGCTAAAAGTTAAAGAGTGGATCTGTTTCCCCGGATTCACACGGTGGTGTTCGGACTTTGAAGTTGAATGCCCATACTAGACGGCTTCTAGATGCGGGTGAATCCGGCGGGTTCTCGGGAAGGACCGTTAGCGGGTGAGTCAGCTGGCACCGAAGGGCGAGACCACGATTTAACCCGAACAAGAACAAGGACTACTCAGTAAGTTGGAGAACACCTGCAAGTTGCAACCCTAAGATGATGAGGAGAAAGTGAACGCTTGTGTATAGTTCCAAAGGTAAGTCCAATTCATAGAACAAATTGATGGTAGAAAGGGGTTCTAATTAAATCCAATTGAAAACTGTTATAGAGTATAAAACCGTTTACTGATTGATAACTCGGAGCCTCGTCACTGTACATGCGTAGTTTATTCCGATAAGGATCCCTGTCAATAGAATGCAGGTTCTAAAGGTTCCAGAATCCCTACAGAGGATCATCCTTTCCTTTTGTCCGCCAGAAATATTTATACATCGCATCGTACTGACTATAAAATTATTCAAGCTGATTTGATCTTTCTTTCCTTCTGTATTTTTTACTTTATTTAATTTTTTTTTTTTTTTTACCCCTCACAAACCTATAGCTCGCTTCTCCTCACGGCTCAATTGGGTTTCCCCTCATTCTCCAACTTTACAAAAGCTGAGTGTGAGTCAAAGAAAATAAAACTAAAAATAATATTAAAAAAAATCAAAATAAAAAGAGGGATCAAAAGGATAAGAAAGATAAAGAAAAAAAATTTTAGTGTCCGAGTCAGACCCAGTGAACCGGGAAAGAAGGGCAAACGTTACTCAGGCTGATGATGAAAAACCCTTTGACCCAGTTTAATTTTTGATTTTTGCCCCAATTGAAAATACGGAAAAGCACCAGAAGGGGAAAGCATAAGCCCGCCGGAGACCCAGGCTCCAAGGCCTCCTAAGAGTCATTGACACACCGATTCGCCCAAAAGAGCTAAATTCTTATCGCGTCACTTCCTCTTTTTTTTTTTTTTTTTTTGGATTATTCCCTGGACGAAACAATTTTGATCCATTGTCGATTGGTTTCTAATTTCCCAATTTCATTTTCATTTTCTTCCTTTCCTTTTTACCAATTCTCCTTAACCCTCTCCACTCCCTAACCCCTCCCTTCTTTGGGCGACAACAACCAACAATGGTTGGAAGTGCGCTTGCTCTCCGCTCTAAGATGGCTTCGCCATCCGTTATGCAGATGTCGTCGCTGTCGCGCAGGTCGCTTTCGACGCGGCCTTCTGCCCTTCGTTCCGCTCGTCCCTTGAGATCCGGTGGTTCCGTTCAGCACACTGCTCGCCGGTCTTACGCTGACGCTGCTCCCGTGAAGCCCAAGAAGGGCTTCAGGTTCTTGCGCTGGACCTGGCGCTTGACTTTGCTCTCCGGTCTTGGTATGGTTGGCGCTCTGGGTTATAGCATCTACGAAGTGCGTCATCCAATTGAGCAGCTTGAACCCGACCCGAAGAAGAAGACCCTCGTGGTCTTGGGTAGGTTGCCCCCGGAAGCTCCCGCTTCACGATATAGGCAAACTGCTAACCCTGTTATGCTTTGTAGGTAGCGGATGGGGTTCCGTTTCCCTCTTGAAGAAGCTTGATACCGAGAACTACAATGTTGTCGTCATTTCTCCCCGGAACTACTTCCTGTTCACTCCCCTGTTGCCTTCTTGCACCACCGGTTTGGTCGAGCACCGCTCGATCATGGAGCCTATTCGTAACATCACGCGCCAGAAGAAGGCTTATGTTAAGTTCTACGAAGCCGAGGCCACCAAGATTGACTACGAGAAGCGCGTCGTGTACATTAGCGATGATTCCGAGATCAAGGGTGACATCTCCAAGACCGAGGTGCCTTTCGACATGCTTGTTGTCGGTGTTGGTGCTGAAAACGCAACCTTCGGTAAGCAACATGGAATTTCAATCCATGGATTAGACTAACTGTATAATAGGCATCAAGGGTGTCAAGGAGAACTCTTGCTTCCTGAAGGAGGTCGGCGATGCCCAGAAGATCCGTACCCGTATCATGGACTGCATCGAGACCGCTATCTTCAAGGACCAGACTGAAGAGGAGATTAAGCGTCTTTTGCACATGGTTGTCGTCGGTGGTGGCCCCACTGGTGTTGAGTTCGCCGGTGAGCTGCAGGACTTCTTCGAGGAGGATCTGAAGAAGTGGGTTCCTGAAATCAAGGAGAACTTCCATGTGACCCTTGTCGAGGCTCTCCCCAACGTCCTTCCCATGTTCTCCAAGCAGCTGATTGACTACACCGAGTCGACCTTCAAGGAGGAAGCTATTACCATCCGTACCAAGACCATGGTCAAGAATGTGACCGACAAGTACATCGAAGCCGAGGTCAGCAAGCCGGACGGAACCAAGGAATTGGAAAAAATCCCCTATGGTCTCCTGGTTTGGGCCACCGGTAACGCCGTTCGCCCTGTCGTTCGCGATCTTATGAACCAGCTCCCCGCCCAGAAGAACTCCCGCCGTGGTCTTGCTGTCAACGAATACCTTGTCGTCAACGGTACCGAGAACGTCTGGGCTGTCGGTGACTGTGCCATCACCAACTACGCCCCCACTGCCCAGGTTGCCAGCCAGGAAGGTGCTTTCCTTGCCCGTCTCTTCAACACCATGGCCAAGACTGAGGCCGTTGAGAGCGAGCTGAAGGAGCTGTCGGACGTTCAGTCTCAGGCCAAGAACGGAGAGGAGCGCAACCAGGTCTTTGACGAGATCCGTGAGCGCCAGAAGCAGCTGCGCAGAACCAAGCAGATCGGTCCTTTCCAATACTCCCACCAGGGAAGTCTGGCTTACATCGGAAAGGAGCGTGCGGTTGCAGACATCAGCTGGCTGAGCGGCAACATCGCAAGCGGTGGAACCATGACCTATCTCTTCTGGCGCAGTGCTTACCTGAGCATGTGCTTCAGCAGTAAGTCCTCCCAATGTGCATATTACCACCAAGATCCATACTGACATTCAATTCCAGCTCGTAACCGTGTCCTTGTCGCCGCCGATTGGGTCAAGGCCAAGCTTTTCGGCCGTGACGTTTCTCGGGAGTAAATCTCGTGAATTAAAAAACTGTACTATCAAACAAAACAGCAGATATGCTACGTCCATGATTTTTCGGAGCGAGAATCTTTACCCATGTTACCTTTTTTTTACCCTTCTATTTGACGCCATTCGCATGACCTTCCACCAATCTCTCTTTACCGCATCTCCTTTACCCCCCTCTCTTTTTGAATGAACGGGATATCATCCACTCCGTCATCACTCTCCCCTCGAAGCTTGAATAGTCCTTCATCGATGCCCTGAAGGATAACTCCCAGGGCATGGTTGGGATCGGGAAGAACAAAAAAACAAAAGCACAAAAAGCATTTAATCGATTTGTGTATGAATTAGATAGACCAGTTGTGGATTTTACTGTTTATTTAGACTTTTGCTAGATTTGGCCACAATTATCTTCTATCCTTTTTTTCCTTTGTCGTCTTTTTTCTTCTCTCTTTCCTCTTATTATTATTCTATTTCTCTTGGATTATTATGATTATATCGTCATCGGTTTAGGTAAAGTACTGTAATGGTGTGATTTGGAGGTTCGGTTTACAGGAATGGAATCTATACGATTTAGGTCGTGAATGTCCGATAGATAATATTTCAAAACAAATAATGTGGTATTTCTATGATGCGAGATGGATCGTATTCCTAAAAGTAGGAGAGAGTATGTAAAAAAAAAAGAATGGACGACAATGTGGGGGGCATAAAACAACAAACCAGCACTCGCTGTGCAAAACGCCTATCCTGAGACACTTCTTGAGCTATAAACAGATCCATATGCATTGGTATACAGGGATGAAGGAAGTTCAAAAGAAGAGAGTGTAGTAGTGGGAGTATGTTCGTGAAAATGAAGGAAAGGCTGGGTAAGGGGGGGATATAAGAGCAAAAACAAAGTAAAAAAACGGAAAATCTGCTTTTTTGTTTTTTAGAACAGGTTCCAGCCACGGTTCCTCTGATCTTTGGAGAGGGGGCGGTCGGTGTTTCTATGCTTGGTGCGGCCGTCCAGTTGTCTGATGCTTTCGATCTTTTGGAGGGCTAGCTCGAGGAGTTCCTTCTTCTTGATGACGTCGAGGTGGCGGCGGATGCGGGGGTCTTCGCGGGCGAAGCGTTCCACTTCGGCGTCGGAGAGGTGGCGGCCTAGTCGCATGTCGAGTTCACGAGGGAAGTTGTAGTAGAACTCGGAAAGGAGCTCGACGTTGAGGAAGAGGACGGCGGTTGATGTGAGCTTGTCGGCGACGACGTCGAGGAAGACTTCAGGGCAGTAGTATTTGTTCTTTTTGGTGGAACATTGCTTGGAGCGGACGGCGAGGAGTCTCATCTTGAGAAGATCGGCGCGGTCACGGAGGAAAGCGCTTTCACGACCTGTTCAATTTAGTTTCGGGGCTTCTATTAGTAGTTATTGGAGTAGGAGGAGCATACCTTGGGCAATCAGAGCTGAACTGAAACCGCCGGCACCACCAGCGCCGTCACCTTCTAAGACCACTTCGCCCTTTCTGACCTTGTCGATGAAAGACATGACATCCTTGATCTTTCTCCTTCCAACGGAGTCTTCGACCCGCCTAATAGCAGATTCACAAGCCTTAAGCTCATCTTTGAGCACCTTGGTGACATTCTCCCTTCCCTTAGTCCATTCACGTTCTTCAACTTCAATCTCAAACTTGTACGGCTTGATGCAGTTTTCGACTTGATCACTGGTGCTGAAAAATCGGTCGTTCAAGATGCTACTGCAGGCATCCACGATTTGCTTCTGAGCGTAGGGGTGAGTAGCAAAGGTGGAGTTGGCCAACAATTGCTCCACATGGTTCTGGATAGCATTTGCAACAACGGTCGTGGCGAGCCTTCCAATCCCCAGCTTTGTTAGGGATGATGTTGAGGCATCAAGCTTACGATGCCAATACATGGACTCCGGGTCGGCCTTGGGGAGGTCGCTGAGGGGATCCAGTTCAAGCATTGGAGGGTTCAAATCATCAATTGGTTTGTTCCAATATCTTTGGGCAAGGATATCCATGACACGCTGGTCAAGTTCGTTCTTCAGCATTTCACGGACCTGAGGACGACCAAAGCTTTCAGCAAATGCCTTGAAAGAGTGTTTGAAGCTATCCAAGCTCTCGGCAAGGTACGACTCTGCGCTCAGGGGTCGGTCATTATATTGAACCTTGAACTCGTACGTGGCTTCCTCCAGTTCTTGGCTAATGGCGTCCCTAGTGCCAGCTAGGCTTGATGCCATTGTTTGTTCGAGGACATGCATGAGCTTGGTTCGCAGAGTTCCCACACCGACAGAAACCTCTGACTGTGGACCGAACTCTGTGGGGTGGGAAGAGAAAAATGCATTCTCATTTTTGATAATTGCATTAGTGATGTTTCCGGTTCCTCTGGACGAGAAAAGAGCGGTTGTCTGTGGAATACGAGAGACCACGCCCACGTAACCAAGACGCAGAGGGTAATTCTTATCGGTTAGAATACCATAGCCCCGCTCAGGATCAACCAAATCCATCTTCGTGATGACACCGATTGTCCTTTCACCCCTAGGGTCCACCCTGCGGCTCGCTCTCAACGCCGTCGAGTTGGCTAGATCAACATCCGCCGCGGAAATAGCCAGGATGACATTGGGAGCTTGGATGTACTTGTCACAAAGGTCGGAAATTTTCTGCTTCAATTGAGGGGGTTGATCTTGTCCCGAAACCTGAATGTACCCTGGGAGATCAATAAGGGAGAGATCGGGGACATTGGGAGAATAGATGGTGAGCTGAATCGGGTCATCACTAACGCAATCCCTCTCAGGGACTGCCAAATTAAGATCTGTTAGAGTGCGTTGAACCTGCGAGAAGTCGGTTATCTTCCCCAGTCCTAGTGCCGGGAATTCTCCATATTCTGCATGTGCGTTGGGCGTGTTAACCAACGTAAGTTCAATCGGTCGTCGGGTGACCATGTTTGAGCCCTTCGGAAGGAATTCATGTCCAACAATAGCCTCGAGAA
Source organism: Aspergillus avenaceus (assembly GCA_009193465.1). Classification (NCBI taxonomy): domain Eukaryota; kingdom Fungi; phylum Ascomycota; class Eurotiomycetes; order Eurotiales; family Aspergillaceae; genus Aspergillus; species Aspergillus avenaceus. Next base: position 20,045 of record ML742323.1, read on the forward strand.
CAGAGCTTTTGCCGGATGATTGAGAACCGATAACCACGATCGATGGCAATGTTAGCGTGTTGGACTGTCCGACGGTTTGAAGTATATTTCTGATTTCGATCATCTTCCGAGTAAGGAGCATCATCTGGTCGTCCTCCGCGTTCCTGCTCACGCGGTCCTCCTCGTCCTCACTGTATCCATAGCCGGAACCAGCGACTGCTCCAGCAGCTGCACCGGCACCAGCCCGAGACTCCTTCGGAGACTGGCCTCCGGAACCATCATTCCCCGACTGGGAATCCTCATTGAATCGAAGAATCTTCTGTAACCATTCAGGAAATTCCACATCTTCCGTAGTCTTATGCCAACCACGTTGTGTCTGTTCGGCGACATTCTGAATCTCGGCAAAGATGCTGGACGCAGTGCCGCTGGCTGATTCCCCCGCACGTCTAAAAACGTCTATGGCATAATTACCAGCCACTGCATTGGGAACAACCGTTAGATAATTCCAGACTCAGTATAGTATAGGAGAACGTACGTGTGGTTTGGTACTGGATATAGGCTAACCCTGCTACCATTGCCCCACCAAACATAGCTGGCAACCTCACCAACTTCATCGCTAGTTTAGGGAGTATCCTCGTAAAGGATATGCTCCGTACGGCGGGGACATTGTGAATCGAGCTCGCACCAACAGGCCATGCGCGGCCTCGCAGCGCAGCACTGCCGTCCGACCGTAGGAGGCCTCCGGTCCTTGCACCGGCATTATGGATATGGCGAGCCAAAAGACCCGTCCGCAATAGCGGAACAAGACGATGGGAGAGGATTCTCCCGCTCATAGTTTATTATATCTCACAAACATCAAGCGGAATAATCAAGACAAAAGCAGGTCATCTCCGGGCTAGCAGCCACGGTGGTAGACTCAAAAAGGGTTTTTAGAGCCAACGGTAGCAAGCACAGAAACCCGAGCCGATGTCATAAACACGGATGTGCGAACCGGAGAACCTCGTGACCTGCACCAATGGCCGCATCGCTATCCGTAATTTACGTTTCCTTCCAGTATGTAGATCACGTGTATTTGAAATAGTTACATCTGCCACGTCTGCTTGCTCTTAGGTAGAGAAATGTACTTTTTCCCTCTTAATGATGGAAGAATAATTGGTGGGCTACCGATTTCACAAGAAGCGAAAAATACCCAAGTTACCAATAATGGTCCTGTCTGTCAAAGTTTACATCTGATATCCAATTAAGTTCAAATGGACATTCAAAAAATAAAAACATAAATCACACAAACACAGTGAATGAATTGACTCTGTCATATTGTGACTACTCTGCATGAAGCCTTCGTAACAATGCATCTAGGAGGGTTTTTTTTTCTGCCCGTAGGAACTTTCCATGACAGCTCAAGCCCTAAGCTATGAGTTGGCACGTGAGGTATAGACCGCCAGAAGCTGAGCGGTTGCGTGCTCAATGACTCACGTGCTGTCTTCATAAAAGCGGTAGTACCCGTATTGGGAAATGGGGACGGGTTTGCCCAGCAGCTTAACAGATCAACTTATACATAGTAACTTCTACACCGACATCGGACAGCTTCAATTATTTTCTTCTACACAAAATCCCACTCTTGAACCCTTGGTCGCAAATTTAGAAGCTCCTGTTCTAGAGAGCTTCAATTTTGCTACTAGTAACTAACTACCATGTGCCGTTTCCTGGTGATTTCCATCCTGCGCCACAATAACTATACATTGATGAGGAAAGCTAACTCGCCCCTTTTTAGGTATACAAAGGTAGACATGAGATACGTCTCAGCAAGTTGGTAACAGAACCGAGTCATTCGATTCTAACACAATCCTATGACTCTCGTCTAAGACTGGTAAGTATTCAATGCATTCAGAAAGGGATTTCCAAAAACTCCCCAATGCATATGAATTCAGAAACCTTAACCTGCTCGCTACCAGGATAATCGTCGCCCGGTAAACGGCGACGGGTTCGGAGTAGGCTTCTACACGGATCCCAAACTTGGCCCGGAGCCATGCATCTTCACATCCACGCTGCCAGCCTGGAACTGTGAGAACCTCGAGCGGTTAGCAAGCAAGACCTGCTCCAATTTAATCTTTGCGCATGTGCGCGCAACCACCGAAGGCGCGCTGTCAGACAACAACTGCCACCCGTTCCAGCACCAGACGCTGATGTGGATGCACAACGGGAACATCGGTGGCTGGCAGTATGTCAAGCGGACTTTGGGCGACTCTCTCGCTGATAAGTGGTACCTGGGCGTTAAAGGCGGCACAGATAGCGAGTGGGCGTTTGCGCTGTTCCTTGACCTTCTCGAGAAGGAGGGCGTGGATCCGAGCTCGGATCCCGGGCCGGAAGGTTTTGGACAGGCGCTTTTGCGACGTGTGATGGTCAAGACTATTGCCAAGATTAACGAGTTCATCCGCGATATCCCCAAGAGACATAATGTTTCTGGGGTTGAAACTCGCAGCTTGCTGAATTTTGCGGTCACGGATGGCCATACTGTTGTCTGTACGCGGTACATCAGCAGTAAGACGGACGAGCCTGCTAGTTTGTACTTCTCGTCGGGTACGAAGTGGAAGGAAGGAAAGGTTAAGGGCCATTTCAAGATGGAGCGTCACGATAAAGGCGCTGATATCGTCCTGGTGGCCAGTGAGCCGATCACCTTTGAGAGACGTAAGTTGGAGGCTTAACATGCTAGATACGACCAAGGTGCTAACGTCCGCAGATAACTGGGTTTCGGTACCAGCTAATTCGATCGTCACCATCCATAATCAGACGGTCCTTCTTCATCCTATAATGGATGAGTTCTACAGCGAGGATCTGAACCATGATCGTTCTTCCTGCTACGCTGTGTCGAAAGGTCTCGTCAGTACGGCTCCCGGAACGACGGTGCAGCCTCCAAAGGCCGACGAGTACAACCGAGCGGCCATTGCTAATACAAAGCCCCCCGTGATAAGCGTCAACGGCTCTAGGCTCGATGATTGCGCTGGAGGGTTACCGCAGCACACACAAGATTACGCCAATCAGTGCGCGATGTCGCACTGAGAAGAGATCTATATTGCATAACGGAGGACTTAAGCTGGACTTAACGGTCGCTCAACTTGGTTCTGTGGTGTTGGTACTGGGCTGGATTTCTTTTTTCCTTCTTTATTCTTGGTACGGGGTACATCATTTAATAGTAGTAGCATGCCCTTCGGGGGAGTTTTCGGGGTTATCATTAGATATTAGGTTGTGATCTAGGGTCTCTGAAAAAAATCGAACAAAGGCTCCATGACGCCCAACACAACAATATACAAAATAGTAACTTGCACTATAAATCAGCATCATGTATCATCACCCGATATGTTGGCATGCTTGAAATACTTCATGCCCACCCATGCAACAACCACCCACACCCAGGACATGACGGCCGTCAAGATGATCAAAGCAGGATAATATCCTACTATGGGAAGCGTCGGGTCATCCTCTAGTTCAGGAGGCGCATAGGGAGTCTCTCCGACGTCCCAAGCCCAGCTCCAGACCCCGAAGCAACTGCCCATGCCAACCACGAAAACAAGCCAGGTCACGATCAGGATTATCCAGCCCCACCATTCCGTCTCCGAGTAGTCCCAGTTATCCTGACTGCTCGTTATATCAACCGAGTGTGTCGCAAGAGGTGACTTGGTACGGTGCAAGGCGCGATACGTCGGGTCCGCCGGGAGCGCGTAGAATGAATCGGAGCTGGAGGAGGCGGATTTGAGGTGTAAACCAGCGACGGCAGCGACGGCAGCATTTGTATTTTTCACACGAGGGAAGGACACCATATCTTCGTCATCCGTTGTCAATTCCCCACCAAGAGTGCTGCGGCTCTGGCGGTGATGCTGACCGGAAGGATCTAAGGACTCGTTCATAAAACCGTCCCATACTGCATTGGCCCCACGGCCATCTTGGTCCAGATTTTCGTAATGGGCGACGGTATCATCTGGGGAGATCGGTTCAACTAACGACTGTATCCGGGAGGTTGAAGGGAGCGGCTGCTGCCGTGGTTGATCATGTTGATGCTGATGTCCGTTGGCATCTGCTCGGGGGACGTCGACCGGCGGTCGGATCGGCTTTTTGTCACGATATTCGAAGCGCGTACCCAAGAGGGCGGTTTTCCGTAATGAGCCCCTCCTTCGTCGTGTCCTGCGATGTTGTAGTGCACTGGCCATTGCTCTGCCTCCCCGGACACCGGAACCGAAAGCTTCGCCATCGTCCCGGTCAATACCGGAATGACCCCTCTCCGGGGTAGTTTGCGTCGCTTGTATCATGCGGAGGAATGAGAGTTTCGACAGTAGTGACCCGGACGAAGTACGCTTGTGTCCACTGCTTGCGCTCCCGGAGCGCGGTCGTCCTGAAAATTGGTCATTGTTGTCCAACGACAGTGCCACTCTGTTGCTGTCGCTTGCATCTTCCATTGGCGCAAGCTGGGCGTGATTAGCTCAGCTGGCCATTAGCTTCCGACATCCAGATGGTCAAACTCCTAAAAGTATACTCTTCAGAGGGGTATTGTTGTAGAATCCCATCGAGAAGACGGTTTGTGGTCAAAAGGGAAGGGGGACCTGGGAGTGACACCATCCGAGCCAAGCCAAACCAACTGATCTAGCCTCCGAAAGTAGTTTGTTTGTTGACTTTGCTTAGACTTTCTGCTCTTTCGAACCACTGATAATTACTAGGCCATTTCCAATTTACCTTTCGATCTTTATTTTGAAATTGAACCAATATAAAAGAACAATAGAGCTCAGGGCCAAAAAGATAAACATAAACATAAAAATAAATAAATAAATACAACGCCCATGTTCATTCATTTACCCATGATTGTCATACGTTGACTAAACTATTTGTTGTCTTCGAAGCAGCAAAACAAAAGAGGTATAATATCCGAAACTCCAAGGCATCACCTCATGATATAGACGAAGACAACGGTTGAGCATGATGGTATCATAACGCAAGCAGCAAGGAACAAAAGAACTGGCACCGAAAGGATGCAATTGATAATGAGACTTTGTCATCCCAATAGAAGTTAAACTTGTTGGTTGAGGCATTGGTAAACTCGCAGTAGAGGAAAGATCCCCGAATAGCTGAAACAAAGCAGACCGCTATCAAAAAAAAAAAAAAAAAAAAAAAAAAAAAACAAAAAAAAAAAAAAAAAAAAAAAAAAAAAAAAAAAGGTTTGCATGCGAGCATAAAGACAAAATTGGCCGATTCAAAGGCCACACATACATACTAAACAAATACGATACACACTCATAGAAGGTAAGTTATGATCCAAGAAATAAAAAAAAAAAGTTCGAAGTTGAACGCAAAAGGAAACAAGAAGAGGTACTTTTAGTTTATTCCGCAGAACGCTTGAATCAGAAGTCCAAGAAGCTCTTGATCAAAATAGCGCGCATCCGTGGAAAGCAAAGAGCACAGGAATGTTGACTCAACAAAGTGGACTTGGGGTATTGGGTGTACGATAACACACAAAATTTCATTCAAAAAGCATTTGAAGATGGGAGATGCGCTTTAAAAAAAATCCACTTAGAAGGGGATGATCGTAAAATAAGAAAGAACAAGAAAGAAAAGTGAAGACAGTATGGTAGCATGAAGGATTAAAAAAGAAAAAAAAAAAAATAGAATAAAAGGGGGGACACAAGAAAGAACCTCTTCTTATCACAGTTGCTGATACAAGCAGCCGCGCCTATACTCAATTGTCTATCTGATGAAATTTCGATGAAGACCGGCGTGCAGCGAAGTGTATGAATGGCAGGCTACGCTTGGTAGCCTCCGAAGCCATTGCCAAAATTGGCATTGTTTGCCTGGTTCCAGCCAGAAGCAGGTGCAGCTTGTCCACGACCATAGCCTGCGTTTCCTGGGACCTGGCCATAGTTCTGACCAGCCATTCCGGATTGGTCCCAGCCTCTTCCAGCGGGGTTAGGGCCTGCAGTTCCGGGGAGTCAGTCATGAGTGTGGATTTTGTTATGAGATATAATTACCTTGAGGAGTCATAGGTCCACCCGGACCGCCGTACTGAGGGAAGAATGGTGCCGGGTTGGAGTTAAAGGGCGCATTGCCCTGTTGACCAGAGAAGTTGTCAAACTGGCCAGTAGGAGGGCGATCCTTACCCCACTGCAAAGGTTAGCCACATAATAAAACCAAGGGAACCATGGGAAACCATACACTGCACTTCAGAGGACGTCCATTGACATTATATCCATTGAGCTGGCAGATAGCCATGGCAGCGTTTTCATGCGTATCCATCTTGATGAACGCAAATCCACGATCAGCCTGAAGGCGAGTTTCAATGACATAACCGAAGTTTTGGAACAGCGGGACAAGGTCGGCTTGCGCGGTGTAAGGGGTCAGGTTACCCACATAGCACGTGGTCTGCCATTGTGGGGTTTGTTGGACGACCATGTCGTAGCTCTGGATGCCGTGGGTCGGGAAATGGTGATGGCCGAAGGCCGTGGTGGGTGTCATGCCCATAGCTGCCATCGCCTGTTGCTGGGAAATGGAAGGCTGTCCTTTCTGGTTCGCCCAGTTGCAACGAATGGCACGAGAGCCGAGCCACTCGCCATCCATAGAACCCAATGCCTTATCGGCGTCAGCACGGTCACGGAAGGCAACAAAACCGTAGCCACGGGAACGGCCAGTCTTCATATCCCACATGACACGAGCTTCCGACACAGAGCCAAAGGCAGAGAAAGCCTGTGTGAGAATCTCGTCATTGACTTCGTTGCTCAGGTCTCCAACGAAGATGTGGAAGTGATTGGAAGTATCTTCCTTGCTCGTGGTGTTGGACTGGTAGGCCCAATTAACACGAATTTCCTGCAAAGCCGTCAGACCTGTACTCTAGAACGCAAATGGCGACGGCGGGGTTGGCCATACCGATTGATGAATGCGACGCCCGTTGAGAGTCTGCATGGCTCTTTCGGCGGCACCTGGGTCATCGAATTCTACGAAGCCGTAGTTGTACCCTTTGCTGTTGAACTTCTGTGATTGTTAGCACGAAAGACGACAGCTCTTCATTTGTTGCTAGGTTATGATGGGAGAGGGTAAAGACGAACAGGACATACGTTCTTATCGGGTATGATCTTCACGCTAGTTACGTGGCCAGTGGTCTCGAAAATTTGTTTCAGTATGTCTTCGGTCACGCGTGGGTCGAGACCGCCAACATATAGGGCTCGTTTGTTTGGCTCGGGGGCAGCCCGACGCACGTACCCGCCAGCGCTGGTTGGGGACATCATATTCCCGGACATTGGGGAAGTAATCGCCGTCGGGATAGGATTGGTATTCTGAGGAATCACGACGGGAGGACGAGGGGGTGGCGGCATGTGGGAAGGATTAGCCTGGCCATTGCCCTGAGTGCCATCATACTGCTGACCCGGTGCAGTAGAAGTTTGAGGAGGCGGAGGAAGCGTTGACGGAGTCGAGGCGGGAACGTTATCAGCCATCGTTGGAATGTCACAAGCTGCAAATATACAATAAGATAGATCACTGAAGCAGCACAATGCACAGGTTAATGAATGTCAAAAGCGCTGTAATGGGTGACGGAGGGTAAATATGAGAATCTTTCAGGACGGGGCGATGCAAAGCGTTACGCAGTCACAGTATTGGTCCAGGCTGAAAGGCGGAAAGCGACGCGGGGATCAAACAACCAAAAGACCAGGAAAAAAAAAAAAAAAAAAAAAAAAAAAAGGCAAACCAAAAGGGTAGGAAAAGGGTAAAAAAAAGGGACAAAAAAAATTACTGAATCATACAATGAAGCTTCAAGAGTAAAGTCGTCGATATTTATGAACGACTAATAGGAAAAAGAAATGGAGTAGAGAGACGGTGAAGAGATAGCTTCGTGACGAATTAAGAAGCGCTAGAATCCAGTCGACTCAAAAACACGGTCTTTCTCCCCAACAAGTTCAAATAACGATTCGGGAGAGTTGATACAACACAGAATCTGGAAGAAAAGAGGATGGGCAAGAAAAGAAAATGAAAAGGAAAAGGAAAAAGGAAAAGAGATAGGAAAGGCAAAAACAAAGGGAAGAAAAAAAAAGAAAAACCAGATCACTCAGGACTCGACGCCAGCAAAACGTGTGATGGAACAGCGCGAGAGATGAAATGGAAACAGGGGAAAAGAAAAGCTGCGATGATCTGACCTGACGGGAAGTCTGAATGGAGAAAAGAACGAGGAGTTTGGATGGTCAAGAGCCGCTTGGGGTGAGGGGCCCACTAAACCATTCTCGGTTAGTCTTCCCTTGACGGGTCGTTTCTGTCCAAATAAGGCGCTTATTTCCTCCACTACTCATCTTTCCCTGACTGGTCTACGTTTGCAACAGCTGTTTGGTAGGTGTTATAATCGTTGTTTGGAACCTTAATGACTCTTCTAGTATTACGCGCCCTGTATCCTCGCTTATTCATGTTTCTTCCTTATGTTCTTTTTTTAGTTGATTGCAGAGAGGCACATTCTCACTGGAATGTAATGGATTGATTGTGTTTGATCTATCTATCTCTCTCTCTCTCCCTCTTTCGCTCGCACTCTCCGCCCCTGTTATCTAATATATTCGATACCCCTGTTAGAAGCTGTGCTAGCTGCGATTTTCTCTCGGCTACTAACACGATCATTCAGGTCTTTCCAGTTCTCTTGTACCAGACATTCAGCCGACATTGATTACTTCCGTCACAATTATGTCTGCTTCGGATTATTCAAACCCCGACTCCCTTGGCGTACTAGCCGCCATGGTGAACCAGACGGTAATTATCTCATATGTACCTGCGTATAATAGTCCGAAAAATCTGACTCTTGGCAGCTTATCGACACTGGTCGTTTTTTCCAAGCTAAAGCCTCTACGCAATCTCGAGCTCACTTAAAACGCTCAATTCCGGCTGCTCATGAGCAGTTTCAATGTGCGCTAGACAACTTATCTGAGCAGATAGTACGTAACTTGCAGTTCTGTGAACTCACACAGGACACTTTACTCTACCCCTTTGCTCTTGCGGGTTATATGGCTGACTGATCGTAGTTTATTGCCAAGGCTTTTTTGGAGAAGGATTATGAAGCGATCACAGCGCAAAAGGCTGCGCTGCAACCAGTCGAAGATGTTGTGATGGATCAACCGGAACCTATCCAGGAGCCTGAAGCTTCCCCACAACTAGAGGTGGTCGATACGAAACCCCAGGAAGGAAAGCCTAGCACTCGCCCCACCGTGCAGTCGCCAGTAGACGTCAGTACTAATCAGAAAGGCACAACTGGCGACTCCATGCAAGAAAAGGAACCTGCCGTACCTACCGCGTCTGGTTCCGATCAACCCCAAACTGGGCCTGCCGACATCAATTTTGATGCTGTTCTAAATGATAGTGGCGGGGCGAATGACTTCGACCTCAACCTGGACTTTGGGGATGATGATCTTGGGAACGAAACCTTCCTATCAGGGTCCAACTTCGGCAATACAGCGGCTGGTGGTGCTCCCAACCAGCAGAAGCGAAGTGATCAAACCAATAACATGACAAGTGATATCACTGGTCCAGAAAACAATAACAACACCCCAACAGGCGGGGATCTATTTGATCTTGAATTGAAAAAGACAGGGGTGTTCGACACTCAACATGGAGCCGACGAGGGACAGTTAGGCAACGGCACCGAGGATATCATGGCTCCGGGAGAATCCAGCTTCGATGATTTGTTCATGGACAATGAAAACTTTGGAGGTGGGGAAGTCGGTGATTCGAATATGTTGGAAGGTGATGGCTTGATGAACATTAACGAACTGGATGACAGCTGGTTTACTTAGGTTGTCTTTTACAATCCCGGAAAAGTTGCTATCGCATGTGGACAATGGATAATAATTTCTAAGTAGGCTTCAAAAAAGTGCAACATAGTACTCGTCTCAATGTTGAGGCTTATGCAAGGGGAAAAGATGTACCTGAGTACGTAATAGCGCATGGGGACCGTCGGGCTCGTCACTCTACCCGAGCTGACAAGCAGCCCAACTTAAACTGAAATTAACTCTGCTGGAGCCACAGGGCTGAAATGGAATGTGAACAGGACGACATCGAATTGGTCCATCTCAGTTTGAAAATTCTAAGCATAACTTTACTAGCACTTTACTTTCCTAGTGATGGTCTAGGTCTATAGCATTTGCATAGTATTAGAGACGTGTTATACAGTGCACAACCACTATATCGAATATAAAAATAAGCTATGTGTTTGTTGGGCATGAAACCAGATTTTCAAAGGATTTATGAGGTCATCAGCTGAGGGTGCACATCAATGATATCCTCCTTGATCAGCTTCTAGAAGGTCGATTAGCTCCTCGGAAATTAATTGCACGCGGCAGGAATGAAACGGGATCAATTTTTTTTTTTTTTTTTTTTTTTTTTCACACTTAAGTGGGAATTCTCAGTTCCGATCATCTTGACACATGACTTTCTCAGATTTGAGACCAATAGCCAATGTTGATCCACCGGCTGGAATCAAGCAACTTATTCAGCAATGAACTAATCCACCGTTGATCCACCTAATCAGACCATCGCCTCACCATTTGATTTTTTTTGGTTCTCTTCTTCTCGCCCTGTGAGGCCTTTCCCGTCTTTTTAGTACCCAGTATATTCGTGATTAATGCTATAATAAGACGCCAAGGATGTAACATGGCAAACGAGACCCGCGCAAGACAACCATGGTCCAATTGTGACATCGATATAGTTGCAAGACTCACTACTCTGTAAATGTGTTGAGTGCGGAGGATTACTAAGGTAATATATACGACGCGTAGCACAGGGTTTGAAATATTTTTTAACAAAGAGAATCAAAAGGATCTATGATATCACCGTTCTGTATGTTATGAATCACACGCTCACAGTCGACGCATCCCCGCATCCAACAAGTTTAAGTACCGACAATCATTGTCGGGTAGACATGTCGAAAGACTCTCGGACCCTCTCGCACCCTTCTCATTAAATTTCTTACAGGTTCGCCGGCTACTACTAGCGCAGTGCCGTGCTATCCGCAGCAACTTCAAGTCTAGACACTCAGCTTTCTCGGCAACGAAAAACCCACGGTTAGACGTCATCCCCCAAATTTAGGTTGTCAAGGGACTTGATTTTTTCTTGGCACTAACCGACGTCCTTCTAGACTAGTAAGGAATGGGTTTATGAATCTGGAGAGGATGGAGGGGGGGAGAAAGAAAACTTTGCAGCCTGTAGTGAAGTGGTGCAAAAGGGCTATCACATGCCCCCGCGTAGTAGTAATTCAAACAATGGCATCATTACATATAAAGTAAGTTTTGCGAATGGTTTCCGGCGTTGCATGGAGTGAATGTGTATACATACTGTGTATTATGTCGAAAAGAATCTCTCTCACATCTTATACAAAAGAAGGTTGAAAATGCAACAATCTTCTAAAGGAGAAACCAAGTAAAAATAAAATAGAGAAAAAAAAATAATAACAAGAGGAAAATAAACATACATTGACCATGGAGTGTGTCTTGAGATTACCAGGTTCCATAAGTGGTTCGAAAAAACCTAATGAAAGTGGACAGGCTTATACAAATAAAAAAGGCCGTTTTGCCATGAGAATAATCCACGGATCGCCGGATACAACGAACCACTCCGCGTCATCATTTGAAATCTAATTCAAATCAGCCCGTCTCTGCACACTCTCTTATTTGCTTGGTATTTCTCGGGAATCACCATAATAGACTTTTTGTCTTTTCTTTACAGCTCGAGGTGAAAGGTACTTTGAAAGGATCGTGTGCCCAAGGAACCCACGCACCGCCTCATTCTTGTCATCGTGTTGGTGCCGTCATCAGTGTCGCCTTGCCTTCCATTCGGAGTTTCACTCTTCTGCTATTCTAAAAGGTATGGCTCTTACATGGGGCGCTTCCAAGACTACGACTCATTAATCTTTGTAGTTTTTTTTTTTTTTTTTTTTTTTTTTTTTTTTTTTTTTTTTTTTTTTTTTTTTTTTTTTTTTTTTTTTTTTTTTTTTTTTTTTTTTTTTT